>DWJN01000354.1:0-25331 GCA_018248895.1 Carystus phorcus
ACCAACATTCAAAAGGTCCTGGGTTCATTTCCCAGCGAGACCGAAATTTGAATGGTGATTCTGTTCTCGGTGTGAGTGTTTGTAAATATCCTTATATGTTGTCCATGGCACCCACGACACGGGGTATACTAGTGTGGACTATGAGGGTGTGGTGTTATTTATTTTTGTCAATTTTGTAATTTATGCGCTTAAAACTCTAAAACCGTCATCACAAATTATAATTTAATATTTGAGTAACGATTTATTACTTTTAAATCTCCAGAGCAATCTGCGCATGCGGTGTGGCGCGATGGTTGTGTGATCGGTCATCATGCGCCTCTTCCGCGGGCCGAAGCGCAGGGAAGTGACCGGGCCGCCAGCCGTCGCGACGCCGTCTCCGCGCCGAGACGCCGCCGCCGGGTCCCGAACCCCACACGACTACACGCTCGTCACCGCACTCCCCGCCATGGTCATGGAGGATGACGTCAAGGAGATGAAGAAAGGTTAGATAAATGAATACACTTAATCCAACCCGACCTTCATGTACGATAAACGATATCAAAATTGTCTTAAAAATATGTCCTTTTTGCCATCCTTGTATGGATGATTTAAGCTTTTTAAATTAATTATAAGTAAATAATACTTGGCTATATAAATATACACATACATACATTTCGCGTTAAATAATAAGATTTTTATTGGTTTTATTACAATAAACTCTTCGAACTACCTTACAGGGTTCTAAACTTTCTTTTTCTACCTTGTCATTTCAGTGTTCGCAACGTGGGGCCGTCGTATGGGAAAGAAATTAGATATGTTAAAAAAATCAGATGTCAAGGAATCACTTGAACAACCAGAATCCCCTGCAAACGAGTCCTCAGCTGATGAATCTTTATCAAACGTGTCGGGACAATATAAGAAAAAACAAAATTGGAGAATGGGTCGAAGCACATCTGATTCAGCATCCTTAAAGAAAAATGAGAACGATACTGATTCGATACGAAGCAATTCTAGGGACAGATCACCCAGCCCTTTTAAATCATTTTTTCATCGTATGGGTTCCACAGGAATGTTAAATTCCTCGAAATCACAGTCTCTCAATAACCAAAAAGGACCAGAAAATTATCAAACATCGAATGGTCCTACCCTTTATCGAAGTTGTTCAACTTCACATCTCTCTACCTATGTTAAGGCTGATGATCCGTCAGATGACATAGATTTACAAAATTCTAATAACGAACATAAAACCCCTCCTTTGAAACAAAAACATCAGATTTTGTTATCCGACGATACTTTAGTGGGATCATCTACTAAAGCTATAAGTTGTGACAATATACCTAAATTAGATGGACAATCAAACAATGCTTCTTGCAAGAAACCTAATTTTCCATACGCATTTTTAAGATCGAAATTATCAGTATTACCTGAAGAAAACAGTATTGCATCACAACATAGATCAATTTCCGTTAGACAGAGTTTTTCTGAAAGGTTAGATCGTAAATCACCCAAATTTCGAAGAGATAAAATGTTTATGACAGCCTGTCGATCAGAAGACAGATACCAAAGCACTGATAACATATCCGTCCATGAAGATGACGTACATAATAATATGAATAATACCTTAACACACGCACCAGATTTTACCAGGAACTCCATGAGAAGTATTAATGAAATTGACAATAGCATATACCCTTGCCGTCGCAACGAAGAAGTTCCCCGAAGATCATCTATGATATCTCAAAGAGCGCCGATAGATTATGATCCAATGTTGATACCTAGGAATAGAAACAGTTTACCAGTTTATGAATATAGTTCATTTCTTGGTTCAGCTCAAGACTTAAAAGCTGAACTAGCTTCATCCACCCAAAGTATCCACCAAGAAGTTCTCCAAGCCCATAGATTAAGTAACTACGTAAGTTCTAATGAATCTGGATACGATAGCGATGGACGACCAACCGACGAACATAGTAATCATTCTCCTCCTGGCTACTCAAGTCACTTTTCTTGTGGAACACTTCGTAGAGAATCAAATATGAGTACTAAAGAAGAAATAACTCATGGAACATTTTCAAGACAGTTAAGTTTAAATCATAAAATAAACGTAAGTAGAGTGCATATACCGGCCAGAAGAAGTTCGACACCCTGTGCATTATTTCCCTTGGATAAAAGTATGTGCAACGAATACGAGAATGAAGAAGATAATATTAAAATTTCGAGTACTGTTAATCACCACAAATTAATTGAATACAATGATGCTAAGCCTCCACCTTTACCAAAGAAAACGTTAAATAAAAAGTCCCCGTATATTTATAAAACAATTACATTAGATGAACGAGTGCAAACACGAAAAATAAAATTTTTGCATTCGCAACTTTTACCTATAGAGCATTCTTCTACTCCAAATTTAAATGAAAATATTATTCCCACAGAGACAATTCCTCAAATACATTCAATTCCTGAAACCGATATACTTGGAAGAGGCCCCTGCACAAAGCGATTTAGAAAGATAAGACTACTAAAATCAAGAATAGATGAAAGTCTAGGTGTTTACTTAGCTCAACATCGTGTTGACTTTGACAGTGGTGGCTCGAATTATGAAATTAGGTATATTGTTGTAAAACTTGATTTTGATGGTATAGCTCACAGAGATGGCAGACTCCGAATAGGTGATGAAATTGTTAACGTAAATGGAAAAGTTCTTAGAGGACTGTCATCTTTAAAAGAGGTTCAGTACATTGTTAATTCTTGTTCAACTGAAGCAACCTTTGAAGAAGGAGCTTTATTTCAACGATATCAAGTTGATCTCGTTATGGCTCATGATGAAATCACTCCAATTACCCTAAGCAGAATTATAAATAACCAACCCACTGAACAGCATCCAGGACATTCAATATCTAATGTACCACCTGATATAATTTCACAAACGGTACATAAACCAATTACGTCTAATCAAATAACTATTGAAACTCATTTCCCCAGTGAAAATCAATTTTATAAACAGAACGTTAGGAATACAAACAACCGGCCTCGTGAATTAGCTGAAAATAACCAAAAATGTGAAGTTGGATTTCAAGTCAATAAAAATCGAATACATTCAAACCAGAAAAGTGACGATGAGAAATTATTAGAGCGACATGGATACTCACAATCACAGGCATCATTACATAACATTACTAATATAGAAGTTTCCACGAGATCATCACCGACCCTGCGAAATATAAATAGTAATAATTACAGACCAATATCCATTCACTGCTCACGACCACCCATAACTGTAAATCAATACGATACAAGCGATAATATTTCCAATGAAATAAAGGAGAATTCCGCTCATTACATTAAACATGTACCCAGGCTTTACCAAAACAGGTCATTTGAAAGCATTCCAGAACAATTGAGAAATAGTAGTCGCAATCGATTTTTCAGTAGAGTCGGGTCACAAAGATGTTCGCCAAATTATAATTCACATGTATCTAGACAACAAGAATATAATGCTTCCATTCAACAAGAAAATCATAATTATATTAATGCACATAGCTCAATACATAAAATCGAATTCTGGAAAGGGCCTGGTCATAAGAGTCTTGGATTTAGTATCGTTGGAGGAACAGACTCCCCGAAAGGTCATATGGGAATATTTGTAAAAACAGTCTTTCCCAATGGACAGGCGGCCGACAAGGGAACTGTCTTTGAAGGTAAAGCATAAAAAAATTCTTACTTATCTTAATATTATATTTTCACTTACCGTTTCTTCAATTAATTCTCTAATATTTTTAGGTGACGAGATCTTGTCAGTTAACAACGTGCCAACACGTGGACTGAGCCATGCTGGGGCCATATCGCTTTTCAAACAAGTAAAGGAAGGAAAAATAGAATTGACGCTTTCAAGAAGAAGGTAATTTCTTTAAATTATACAATCTCCAAATAATATTCTATTAATAATTTTAAATTTGAAATATTATTCTATTAACATTTTCAGAGCACCTAGGTCAAGATCCGTGGAACCTCTTGGTAATTTTCGAAGCGACAGTAAAAGAGACTAAAATCAGAAAAAACCCAAGAAATCCAAAGAAAGCAAGAACATTTTACGTCAAGTGCAATACTATTTGTTTTATTATATCATACTGCCAAAGGCGAACATTAAGTAACTTTAGAATTCATTTCACGAATATATTATAGATATCTACTTAAAAGTACGTAGTACTCGATTTGTATCTATGTAGGTCGTTGGGACAACGAATAATATAGCTATAATTAATTTATTTGTTAAGCTACTCGTTTATAATAATCAGCATGCTTGCTCGTAAAATTGTTTAAACTTGTTGTATAATAAATGATACATATTAGTAACATTAAATTGCGACAGAACCGACCGTTTTATGCCGTACGACCGATATTGTAATTTTAATGAGATTAACGTAAGGAATCTAGGTTTTTATTGCTGAAATATATTTGTTAGTACTGTGCGATAAGACTGTATGTATAACACTTGGCTTGTATAGTTATTGTAGTACGTTTATAGTTACTCGTTGTAATACCGTTAGTAATGCTAGATCTCGTTATTTGCGTTGTAACTCATATATTATGAAGTATGTATATATTCGTGTAGGTGCTAAAATCGATATTCGCCTTTAACTTATCTTAATCATTTAACAAGAACAGACTTGTATCATTAACACGACAACTTATAGACTGATATTTGATTTCATTAATTTGTGTACCTATGCAACTGCCAAAGTTTTAGAATTAATAATAAAAACTTTAAGGAATCAATTTAGGCCCTATTAATTTTCGAATACAATTCCTTATAGGGTCATAAACGATGACATATTTTAGATGACAGGAGCAGCCTAATGATTTCATAAAAAAAGAAAACTACAGTAAGTCGAATTTAATTGTAGACAACGAATATGCGATATCGAAACACGATATCGAACTTTTACAACTGTGAAGTCAATAATATCAGCGATTACTCCGTCCAGAGATGTTACCGCGGTCAATTAATTTTCTGTTACTCGTTTGAGACATTCGATTGTTTAGAAATTCTTACGAAAGGTGACATTTTGGATATCAAAATTATCAACTGGCCGAATAATTTGTACAGTTTACAAAGTCAGTATTGTTTAGTACATTAAGATAAAACATTGTGTTGTATATACAATATCGCAATACCTCTCGATGCTTCCATGTCTTTTCTCAAAAATAAAGAAAAAACTATTTAAAATAATCTAAGTTGTTTTATTTAAAACGATTAAATATAGATCTAATAAAACAGATAATATCAATAAATAAATTAAAAATCTACATGTCATATTAATGGCGAAATCATAATCACCGCATATGTAATTATAAATAGCTGGTTATATAATTTCACCATGAATAGAATCTTCATTATTTAATATCACATAATATGGCAACACCTCGCAAGATCCAGTGGTCGGGGTTTTTGATTGTACACAGCCACAAAGGTGTAATGAATGTCAGTCCAGTACGACAAGGCTTCTTATATACTGGGCACTGGAAAAGTAGTCAGATTTTATTACATGTCGTCGTACTAGTATCTAATATGATAATTATTTAAAATAATAATTTTTAAATTATGAAAGAAAAAAAATGCAAAGTACCAAACGGTGAAAGAAAAAAATTATCACTATAACATTATTATTATTATTAACACTCGGGAACTATTAAGTATTCTTAGTACACGCAAACATCAAAAACACAAAACATACACATGTTATTCCCGTAACTCAACTACGGCAGTTTTAAACTACCGACACTAGTAAGACGCGCAGAATTATATTTAAGTTACCTGGTATAATTTGGGATCTTTAGGTGCCGTAGAGTTAATTGCGTAAACATGGACAACAGGCAACGCGGTGTACAATACTTTCAACGTCGATTCGCAGAGACGAACGTTGCGGCGATCCCATCCAGCTCCGTCCAAGAACAAACCATGGATAAACACTCCCTCCTGGATGTAAATAAATAAATAACATTACGTATCATGATTGACATAAAGAACACATAGACAACGACAGTTTCAGTAGGGTAGAGAAATTTAAACTCAAACATTCAAATATTTTTTTCATTGGGAATCAAAACCAGGTCTTAGAGATTTGCAGACACAATTCCAAGTTAGCTGCTACGTTAATGCCCCTCTCAAAGTCACAGTCAAAATAGCAAAATAAATGAAAATGAAAACGTTTTTTCCTTGACACTGCATTGAACTAGTGACTGTAATTATTACTGTAATAAGCTAATTTTCATAAAATCTCACCGGCGGTGGAGCCTTTATATCTTCGTATAAAGATTTAGTAACGTCATTATGAAGAGCAACCATGTCGAGAGCCCAACCCTTATGAGCTCTTGTTACTTCTTGTCTCATGGCCGTAAGGAAACCTAAGAACATAAGCAGTACTGTAGGCTACATCGAACACCATTGGAAAATTCCAAAATATCAATAATAAATAACGCCACACACTCATAGCCCCACACCAGGATACCCCGTGTCGTGGGTGCCAAGGACAGCACACAATTGAATGGAATGAAATTTAAACTCATCATTCAAATTTCTGCCTCGCTGGGATTCGAATCTAAATCCAAATCGAATCCGTTCGAATGGCGGTCCGACATGGTGACCATTACGCCACGCGGGTCGTCAAATAAAACGCAGCTTTGCAAAACATCTGAAAAGCTTAGTTATAAAAACATTTTGTACTAGGAAAATGTAACATTACCCTGGGGATTAAAAAATCCGGTCATCCAAAATGAAAACGGTCTCATTGTAAAGCACCAATAGGAGAACTGAATGTTTCTTTCCAGGAATTCAGTAAACCAAAAACCTAGTGTCGATGAAGACCATGAACTTCTTAACCAAATTTTTGGTACTTTCGCATCATAAATATTGTCTAAAGAATCGCGAAGAGCCTAAAGGAAACGCACGTAATTTTAAAAAGCATTTAAATCATATCAAAAACTATTATGATGTTTCTTATGTGATTTAATATCTATATATGATCTATATTTATGTAATATTTTAATTCGCAGTTAACTTTTTTACATTTACTTTTAAATCTTTGACAAGATGTAGCTTTAGAGTTATGATCATAGTTACCTCATTCATGATAATAGTTCCATCAATAGCTAGCAACAAATCCTTCAATGTCGACCTAACCAATGATATCACTTTCTGCATACGGTCAATCTCTTGTCTCAAAAATATTACCATCGAGTTGAGTATACCATAATATCTCAACCTGAAAAACGTGTTTAGCGTTAACCAGTGTGATAACAATAATCCCCAAATTCATATTACTAAATTAATGTTGTGTTAATAACCTTTCCTTAACTTCGTGAGGATCGAAGTTTGGTGGCACTTTTTCAAGCATTTCTTTACTTTGTCTATAGACAGATGCTTCACGTGTTTCTCCGCCACCAGAACTAGATTCCTTTGGCTGAATCGAAAGAATCGTATCCAATAGCTCCTGAGTCACATTGCGTTGATACCTACATTATATATTAAATAATTAATCAGAAAATTACAATACAAAAAAAATCTAATACGTTGGACTTAAAACGTTCCGTAAATTAAGTAACCATACAAAAGTATTATTATAATATACAGATATAACTGCAACTGATAAATATAGATTAGGCTAATAAAACTTCAACTCAATGTAGAACAACCTATTACATCATAATTATAAAATATATGATTTATTGTCAAAATAAATCTTTGCTGAAATTTTTGAGATAATTTATAATAAACAGCAATACCTTATTTTGTTCTAGTTGTATGCGCCGCGCGTTGCTACGCATATTAAAAATTCTAATTTAAATAAAAGTCAGCATATACATATATACATACATATTCGTTTTAATATTGAACTGCTGTTGGATATACATATATACTGGGAGATCTAAACCATGTGACCGATGATCTTTACAATATTTGTACCAATATCTTTTTCAAAGAATAGTGAACACCGTTGCCGTAGAAATCAATGCCCTATCTCCTATATATTCCTCCTCTATAAACAAATAAACATTGATTTCTATAAACGCATATATAGGTCTTACATAGATACTTTAAATTCGGAAGTACGAGTATCTGTACATATGACTCTTATGAAATCATTGTCATTATCATTATTACTTGCATCTGTCTCACAATTCAAGTCTCTCTCCCTTCTAAACTCTCACAAAATGATGTCAAACTTACGTGATATCGGCATTTGTATGAAGACCATAAGCCTGGGGCGGATCTACGGTCTTCATCTTCTCTATCTCCTCAATGTATTCTGGTATATTCTTGAACTTCATAATGCCATAACTCTTGTAGAACTGGAAGTCTTCCGAAAACAACTGGTCCGTAAACCATACTCTGGTGAATGTCCCGAGCAGACGATTGTCATAATCGTCAGTCACTCTTCCCCCATATTGTACTGCAGATACCATATACCTGTAACAAATTGAAGTTGCAGAATGACGAAAGAAGGGCAAATCTGCAAATAATAGTTGATAAATAATATTAGGGCAGTAACTTATATTGTTGAATTTTTTTACCTTACAGTGGTCCAACTTATCGTTTGACCGGGTTCCAAACCATCTAGATGATTTTGCACAAACATGCACGAAGCAAGCCAATCTGCTGAATTAAATTCGTATGGAATATTCCAGCCAAGAGGGCCAAATTTACGTCTTTCTTGTACAACAGTATGAAGAAAAGAGATGGTGTATATGAGAGGCAAATAGAAGGGACTGTCGCTGTAGTCCAAAAAGTCCTGACTCATTGAATCATAGGTTCTCATTAACCCAGCTTTTATACCTAAAATTTAAAAATACTAGATAAAGTACTACACACCATAACAATGTAAATTATATTCTTTCTGACAGTTATTTTGTCTTACCGGAAGGAGGCTCGCATGTATATTTTATGGACATTTGCAACATAGTAATCGGGAATTTGGGATGAACTTCAGTTGTGATCCAGAGTCTACAATAGATTTGATTTTACACATATTTAAATCGCATTAATATTAAACACAAAAGAAAAATCTGTTAATGTGTAAAATAGAGCTCACCTAAATATGTCATGAACACTTTCTGGGTCTTTTTCTAACTCTGCAAACTGTTCCATAATTTCGACCATATATTCCAAACCTAAGTGACAGTTTTGTAACAAAACCCACATTCCCTAAAACAATCAAATGGCAAGCATGTTCGATAAAAACTGAACGGTTCCAGAGACCTCCCATGTACGGACACTTCTTAAGAAATGCATCTTCGTACATCTAGATAATTATATCTTTCATATTAGTACCTCTTTTAGAGCCCTGTCAATAAGCTTTCTAGCATGCACTTCTTGTCCTTGACCCATTGATATAGACGAACAGAGACACTCAAGCCGCTTCGCTGTAGTTTCGATAGATGGCGTAGGATCCGAACCCATGGCCAAAAATCCAATGAGCGGCACTAGCGGGCGAGATTCCATGACCATTTGCTAAAAAACGAACAGAAACTCCACTTACTTTAAATATATTGTAATTTATGTATTTACTCGTATATTAAATAAATTTACAGTGATATTTGACAGCTTAAAGCAGGTATTTGTTGAAATAATTTATTTCATATCACTTATCGTTGAACTAACCAAAATCTACAATCCAATCATTTTATTTATTAGATGTTACCCGCGTAGCCGCTCACATGATCGAAAAAACATTATTTGTACATATTCCAAGTAAAAGACAATAATGTTGGGTATAAATAATATACTTCATTACTCATTATTTTCATATGTTGGCAATTCTTTCATAAAACATATCTTTACAATGATGACGACCATTGTAAAGAAAAAAAAAACATTTTTTTACTAAAAATATTTTTGCAAATATACATACATTAAAAAATTTTAAACTCAAAAAATATATATTTTTAAATCACATTTAGGTTTATAAATCAGATTCAAGACTTACTGCTTGTTATTGCGCCTGTAATAATGCCATCGATAGCGCTTATTTAATGTATTTGAATAAAACGTGTTTTCCCATGAAAGTGAGATATTTTTCCGCGATAAATAATAGTAATATACGAGTACCTCATAATTAACTATAACTGCTTCGGAGAATCTGGCACCCATAGAGCTGCATACGTATTTCCTGTTAACGAATTTGAAAGAAAAAATATAATTTCAGTTTTTTACTATATACATATCAAAGAAGTAATAGATCGTATAAGTAACTGAAATACACAAAAATGTTGGAATTGCCATGAGCTAGGTTAGGTTAGGTTACATTTTGAAAATAAATACTTACAAGCTCTGCGCTAAGGTTCTATCAGGACACCACGCCCTTACCACTAACAGCTTTCTAAAAACGTCCATACTATTATAACCGTCTGGCATTGGCTCATCTTCCGGTGCTTCTTTATCAAACCTCAATATCAGAAATAATAATTTTAACTATACAATTCATATGTGCTTATATTAAGTTAGCATATTTCTCTAAGGTATTTAATCATTAATTATATCACCGTACGGTTAATTATTACTTTATATGAACATCATTAACTCTAAAGAATAGGAAGTGTTAAAAAGCAAACTAATATCGACGCATATAAAAAAGTAATATTTAATTATTCTGTGCGAGATCGTGGGTCAAACACTTTTATGTGATTTTGTGTCTAGTTTCTCCTGTTATTTAAAAAAATATTCAATTCTGAAATCTACGTCTCAGTTGTAAGTTAATTCATACCATGATTTCCATCCTTTTTCATTATTTGTAACTTGGTTCAGTATATTCGTATATTGTCTTAATCCCGATAGTTGGACTAGGTTCAACCACGACATGTCCGTAACCCACTTAAATGGTTTTGGGGGACATGCGTTTAAATCCAAAGCAGCCCCACCTTAACAAAATAAAATACAACAACTAACTATTGGTGTACAATTTTAAAATCATATAATATCAAAACAACATTACCTTAATCTTACCTTTAATTAAAGTCTGGAACTCATCATACGTTATGTATTCCTTTTGCAAATCTATCTTCAGTGTAAGCAAAAGTGTAAACAAATACTTGTGTTTTTCATAAAAACCTCTGCTTATATATTTAAATACGTCGTATGTCTAAAATATATAAAAAAATCTTACTTTATTACTAACCCAATATCAGACAACAATGTTACAGGGAAGTTATTATAGGGTTAGTTACTTTTTAAATTAAACTTACCAAGTAATCAATAATGAATGCTATTCGTCTTGTAGTGATAGGGCTCTGTGGGGACCTTTCCATTGATATATCGAACCTTTCAAGAAACTGAGCCAGCGATGTCTGATACATATTGCACACGAGGGACATGTTACAAATCAAAAAATATAAGACTGATCCCCGAGTGGCCACTGGTCTGAATTCCTCTCGAGCTGCATTTATCTTTATTTCCGTTTCCTTTGCCACGTCTAGTTTTTCTCTGACCTATAAAAATGTCATCATGATAATTACGGCAGTAAAAATTAAAATGATACAGATGTTACTTTTTAGTGTTGTGGGAAATATGCAAAATGCAGACAGGCCATCATGTTATAATCACTGCCATTCAGATAATATCCGATTCAATAAATATCCGATATTCGCTTATTACTGGCTTTCCGTTACTTGCAAGGAACAACGGCAGTATTATAAATCAATTCTAATAAATAACAATAATCAACTATATTTTTAGGTTTCTATGAGATATCAGCATAATGATGTCGTTATATAATGTATTATTCACCTCTGTCGCTGTGGCTTTAGTAATATTGAGCACTTGAATAAGTGACACGTCCTCAACTAGAGATCCTTGTATGGTTGTCAATTTGTGTAGTAGGTTTGCTTCCAACTCTTGCATCTTACGTCTGTTTGCAGTCACGTCCATAATCAGCTGAGTGCGTTCCGCTTCCATCTCTGCCTTTTCCGTAAGGATTACACGTC
Organism: Carystus phorcus; assembly: GCA_018248895.1. Lineage (NCBI taxonomy): Eukaryota > Metazoa > Arthropoda > Insecta > Lepidoptera > Hesperiidae > Carystus > Carystus phorcus. Next base: position 11,953 of record DWJN01000354.1, read on the forward strand.
CTAATAATTGGTCCTCTAGACCTATGGGGATAAACTATGTTGTTAACATTTACATTTTTATTAATTAAACAGAAATTAAAAACAATTTGATAGATAGTTGTTTCGTTTTTTTAAAGATAATACACATATAAATATGTTTGTAATGTTTATGTGTTTCATATTATACGTACCTTGCATAGTAACAGTAAAATCTATTATAGATGTACGCGCCGATATTTCAGGTGTATAGGCAGGATTCGGTAACTTCGTTGTAATATATATTTTATGTCCAGCTGTCACATCTATTTCTTTATCTCCCAGTTTTACCTAAACAATAGTTAATTGAAGAACAATTTTATTTTCATTAGTTATATATATTTTAAGGTCAAATGACTGCGTACTTTAAAAGACGACCCAATTTTTATATAATTTCGTTCCAGGATATTATCTAAAGCAGGGTCCAATTCTTCAGCAACATCTTCTATTAATAATGGTCTGCCTAGCGAGACACAATCTTCAATGTGATTTCTGTGACAAAAACACCCTTTATTAAAACTATTCTAAAATACCTTACTATGTTTAAATCACCACAATCATATGAATTCCGTAACAAATAGCGCACCTAAAATATTTATGATTTAATGTAGTAACAATGAGGTCATTAAACTTCTCCATGTTTTTAATCCAAATCTTCCCTTGAGTCTGTGGGTCGATGAGTAACGGAAAACGGGAAGCCTTCGTCACGATAATGCCGTTTTGGATGGACAAATCGTCCGTTGGCAAACCGCATAAATTCCAATCACCAATCTGTAATAGTCATGGGTCTATGTTCTCAAGTTATTTAAAATACCAATAGTCCAAAATATAAGTAAAACAAAAGAAGGATAGGGAGTTGCTTAAAAATAGCTTTTAGCTTTTGTCGTGCTTCCATACTATATTAAGTTTTAATATTTAAATTGTTCTATATAAAATTTAGGGTTCTTTATAAAAAAGATATTTTATTTTAAGCTACAAATATTGTTTTACTGAAATTAACAGAGTTTATGAAAATTCCTGTAAAACTAAGGAAAAAGTCATCATAGATCCTGTCACAAAATGGTATAAAGCGATCAGCCACTTCCTACGGAAGGGATCTGGTTATAGAGTTATCCGTTATATAGCACTTTGTAGCTTTAGCAACCGATATGGGTTTACATGCACCGATGAACAAAACCCCTTGTCCCCAAAATAATGGTTTACTAATAAATCTCTGAAAATAATTAAAATTTACGGTAGCGGTATCCGTTAACTGTTCAGTAATGTTCAAATTCATAGACACAGGTATTTTCCTTCGCAATAATTCATTTAACCAGTTATTATTTAGATATGTTCGAAATTCTTGATTAAAGGGTCCTGCATAAGATAAGAATCTGAAAATGAAAAATTGGCATTTTTAAAAGGAAACTATAAGATTTGTATGTAATATTTAAAAGTTTAGTGGGTTATAATAATAGACTAAAATGTAAATATGTACCCAGTGAGCAAAAGAATATCTCCAACGAGACGTTCTATCTCTGATTTAAAGAGCGCAGATTGTTCAGTCCAGCGAACCCTCTCTCCGCTGAGACCGTTAATGAGAGCAGTTGCTGCGTCCATTTTCTGTTGACACTTAGCAGCATCATCTAAGACCGCTTGTTTTAGCGACATTGCATCTTCAAATTTCTTTTGCACATCTGCTAGCTCACGCTGTAAATAGACGATTTTAAAAGGATTGAATGATTGTTCATCAAATACACTATATGATAATTATATATCATTACCTCTTTAGCTTCCAACTGTGCTTCAGCAGTTTCTAACTCTTTCTTAGCAGCTTGGTACTTGCCCTGCATCACGGCAAGGTTAGCCTTTAGAGGCAACACGTCTTTGTTTACCGCATAGAACTGTGCCATCGCTATTGTCCATGAAATTAAGCCGGCGACATTACCGCAGGCAATTTTAGCTGCTTCGAAAGTGTACTGACTGTAATTTTATTTCATTGTAAAACATAAATATATGCCTTGACAAAAAAAAATAAAAGCTTCAAGTAGCCAGAATCTGAATAAGAATTGTACCTGAAACTAAAGTACGGTTGAAGCAAATCGACCATTTCAGCATTGATTTCGTCTTTTGGATAAAACTTCAAATTATTCAAAAATCTTGCGTCTGCCATGACCTATTTGTAATATAATATTAAATATGCTTATATATTAGAATCAATATTTTTTGCTTCCGAAAGCACTGGATTAAAGAAATTATTTTAAATATAATGTTTGTATACTAACTTTCAGAGATTCAGCCCAAGATGCCATAAGAAATTGTTTCTCAGGATCTGGCTTAATCGGATCAATTCGTTTTCTAAACAACAGGATTACAGCATCCATAATAAGAGTAATGAGATATGGAGGCTTGCCTAATTTTCGCACCGTTGCAATATCAGCTGCATTAATAGTCTGAAAGTAGGTTTAAACAAATGTACTTTGTGCAAGGCGCCTATACGAACTTGCTTTTAGATAATAACATTAAAAAGTATTACATTACTAAACATACTTTGCATTGTTAGATAGTGCTCAATATATTGGCCATATTTATTTTAATCAATTACAATATTATTTCAGTCTATCTGGTAAAAATTTCAACCCAAAATTATTTATATTTAATTTTGCTTCCGTAAAATTACTATCTTTTCAGCGAAATATTTGGTCACGGGGAAGAAACTGCAAAAAAGCCTTCTCCACATATATTTCAAATAAACAATATATTATGTACGTACCTGAAACTATAATTGATTCAAATTCATTTCTTCGCTTTAAAGTGGGTACATTACGAACTTACAAAATTAATAAACTTTCCACCACAGTCCGCCTCCTAAAGCATGCGAATATTTACTATAATACATAATTTAATTGATTTGAGATTTACCAATAAAGCAGCTTCAGCGGCATCAAGGGCTGGTTTAGCCGCGGCCAGTTTTTCCTCAGCCACAGCTGTTTCCGCAGCGATAACACTTACAAGCTTCACTGCGCGATCCTTTACCTCTAACACACCAGCTTTCACCACTTCGGCAGCCGCTGCCGATTCCGCAACAGCTGCTAAGACCTAATTCAAAGTAAAATTTCAAATTTACTTAACTACTACAGTTGAATCATTATGAAAGATAGTTTATAAAATATTAATAATTAGTATAAATGGAATTGAGCGTACGTTATTGCCAAAATAGTGGTTGATTTGTAACAAACATACATAATTGACATTATAATATAATAGTAGTAGTGGCATATTGAGATAATAAAAAATTATATCTGTAAAGATATAAAGACCCTTATATGATTTACACAATACCTCCTCAGCTGCTGCAGTAGCTTCTTTTATTTCCAACTCTTTCAGTTCGAGTTCCTTTTTTAAAACATCTACGCTTGCTGCTGCTTCTACAAGCTTGTCTAATCCAGTTGTCATTCTATATAAAAATTAGATGAAATGCAAAATCTATTAATGTTAAAGTGCATATTTAACCAATATATTACGTAATAAGCTAAGAACTTTTAGTTTTAATGATGAGCTTTAAGATATTATTCTCAACTAACCGTCTAGCCATCTCGGCAATATTCTCATGTTTCTCCTTATAGAGAACCTTGTAGCCTTCTAGAAAAGACAAATATGATTTCGGCGTGACGTGTGTTTGACGTCTAAATCTATCGTAGTACATAGAGCAAGTATCTGCGACATTATCTTGAACCATTCCCATAATTTCAATTAGTTGCTGTTTTGTTTCAGCTGAACACACTACCTGTTTCACGAATTCAAATAGTTAATTACACACCTAATATAGCCAAACGATAAATACATCCCTTATGATCCGGTTTAAACAGTAATCTTTATCTATATATCTCAAGAACGGCTGAACCAATATTTATGATTTTGGTGCCTTTGAATTTGTCTTCGTTCAGAATAGGATAAAAAGTATTAAGAAAATAATGTTAATCGATAAAAAAATAAGGCAGATATTATCAAAAACATAGCCAATAAACCTCTAGCTAGCACGTTATTAAATGCTTGATTTTTTTATATTTATATTTTCCTAATAAATAATTGAACTTTTTAATTTTGTATTCAATTTAAATCCGATATCTGCGCATTAATTGACTGTTAAGCAAAACGAAGTTCGCCGGGTTAGCTAGTTATTGAAAAAGAAAAGTAATGCTTTAAAACGAACTAAAACTCAAAAACACGTTTTTTATCATTTTTCTCTATTCTCATCAGAAACAGACAAGACCCATAGCTGCTTAATAAAAACACGCCAAAAAATATTATAAACAATTAATACTTTACTATGCGTCCTATAAATAAGTATTAACATTCCTAAAGAATAAAGCATACCTGAAATTCAGATAAGAAATGAAATGCCACTTCAATGAGTGCTACTCTTGGCCATTTCTGGAACCAGTCCATAGTAGAACCAGATATGAGCCCTGGAAATTTAAGTGCTCGGCTCCTAAACTTTTCACCAACCTGTAAAACAAAATATGTTACCACCAAACACTATATGTAATAATATGCAAGTTGAGTTCCTAATAAATTAAAATTAAAAATCGATTTTAAAAACAACTTTTATTTAAATGCTCTAAAAAGAATAAAACAAGCTTTTCTTTAAAACTTTTGCTATCAATTTATAAACTTATTACACAATTTATATGGTATAAAACCTTTAATTTGACACCCATAAACAATATGTTATTCAAGAAGCATTAAAAATAACTGGCCCGCTACCTTCTATGTTCCACCATGATGGATTTAGAATTTCGTCATATAGCTAACCATGAAGTATCATCCAAAACTACGAGTAAGTTGAAGATATCTGCTTTAAAATCGAGTTGCAAGATTCCACCCGAACAAATATATATACATAGTTACATACATACATTGCAAAAACAAATAAAGGCTTAAATTACAATATTAAATTACCGGGGAAAAGCAAAGCACCACATGCAAATTGGATCGAGAACGCATGATGAAATATTCATACAAAACGTCAGGAACAGGAATCCGTCTCGGTGCATACTTTTTCATAATCGGCGTAAGCTCGTTTAAGATTTCGTCTGAAATTCGTTGAAAAATCCATTAGTATTATATTAGTTCGCAAAATTATTTTTATGCTCTAAAATCTAAAATTTACCCATCTCATCCTTTGCAAAAAGATTTGCAATTTCTCCTGAACTCAGAATATTATTTAAAAACTCTAAAAACTGTTCATCTTTAATATCATTGTCTGTAAAAATAAATGAAATCCCTTGCCCTTGTAGGCCTGCTACACGATATAAAATTTTGATGTCATCCATAAAGTTATTGACGTTATATGATCTGAAATATTATATATTAATAGAGAGAGGATCATATCATATTATAAGTTAAATTAACTATCGCATTGAAGTTGAATAAATGTTATTACCTCGTCAAAGTAATTTGATAGAAAGAGAAATTAGCAATGTATGACGCTAATTTTGTTAAACTCTGTTTCCCAGAACCGCCGACACCAACAAGTAGCGCATTACCTCTAAAACATTTTATAATAAAAGTAAATAATATGAATGTTATAACTTTTATTTGGTTTACATTGAGTGAAACAACTTCCATATCTACTAATTCATCAGAAAAGTTAACCACTGTAATATATTTTTTTGTTACATCTTACAATTAAAATATATATCGCTCACCGTGGAGTATTAATAATTCTGGAAATTATAAATAGATGCACCATGGCGTCGTGGAAGAATACTAAATCCAAATGTGCTCCTCTAATTTGCTCATTAAAAAGCTCTTGGAATGAGCCGAGCTTGAACAGGACGAATTCCCACCTAGAAAGAGGATAACAATTAACTTATTTTTATTATTTATTTAACCTCAAAAATTAAAGGAACAAAAGCGGACTTAATGCTAAAAGCATTTTCTGCCAGTCAACCTTAGGGCAGTGGGGAGACAAAAAATGGCGGTTCACAAGAGTGAATTACTTCATGACAGTAAGTCCAATTTTTCGTTCCACCAACATTTAACCCCCACCCACCCCCACAACCCCAATACTGCCCATAGGACCAATTGTAGCGGTATATAGCCGAAGTTCATGAAATATTGGGATTCAGTCATCTATTATTTCATTGACGTAGGTATCGTTTGTTTGAACATTCTTTTTCATAGCAATGTTGGTTTTCATCATTATAATGCAGCAAAATTAGTTGAACATAAAATGCTAAATGACACTTTATAAATATTTTATTTATTTTTAGTTGGTAATCTAATCTACTTTTGCGGTAGAGAAATCAAATATGATTGTCTTATTTTAAAACCAAAATGCAAAACTACTCAAGAGTTAGTCAGTTCAATATACATATGTATATGATATTTACATGTACCTTTACTTGTATTTTTACATGTATTTTTATTTTATTATCGGTTAAATTCAGTACTTAAATTATTCATTTTAATTTAAATTTGTAAATCTTCTGTTCCGTTTTATGTCTAAAATATTGAACGAATTAATTACTGATCGAATAACATTTCCACTTATTAGTATAAAAATATGGTGACAAACATACGTTGGCAGCTCTTCATAAATTTTCGGCGCGTCTGTACTAAAATCTTCATCTTCATCCCCTGTAGGCTCGACTGGTTCTCTCAAGAAATTAACAAAAAATGTTTCGTGTTCGGGAAATTCTTCAATAACATCAGCGAGTTCTTGTCCCGCTGTCTTCCAGAAATTGGCAACGAACCAATCCTTATCATCGAAAGTTGTAAACCTATAATGAATTACTTTGTGAAAATTTTCACAGTGATTATTCGAGCTTTTAAGATAAATAAATAAATAAACGCTTATACATCATGTCCAAATGTAAGAAGCCCCTCCGTTACAGGCAACATAATATGTATAGTACATAAAAAATACATTGCCCACATCCACGACCCTCGGGTCGTATGTAATAAATGTTTACTCTCGGTATTACCGAGAGTAAACATTTATTACATAAATGTTTGCCCGTGCCTAGAATCAAAACTTGGATCACTCGCTTCGCAGGTAAGCTCACTACCAACTGGGCTATGGGATCAAAGAGAATACCATAATATTTTGCATTTATGTACAATAGCAGTGTATTTCATTACAAAATTAAAGTGATTACCAGCTGCTAGAACACAAATAAAAAAAAATTGCTTATTTCTACAATCTATCATTATTGATGTTATATTTTATATGACCTGTCTGAAATAACTCGTAAACATTCGTGAAACCACAATTTGAGTGCAGTCTTGACAGTTTGCAATTCCTCCTTCTTGATAAATAATATACCTTCCCAGATGCGAGAAAGATCTCGAAGGTTAAACACGTAATGGAATTTGGCAGGTGTAGGTAACATTTTTGCCTGCAACAATTTTGTTATGAATATTGAAGCTCAAATATTACTTTCATTGTTAAATTAATTTATTTAACTATAATTTAAGTATTTGTTTAAATTGTACGTCTAAACTAATTACTTTACATAAAATTCCTTTTACGGTACCTTTGTTTGTTGCCAAATAATACGCGTTACAGGGACTAGTCGGGGCATAAAATCAACAATTTTTTTATCGAATCGGGTCTTACAGAAGTAACCAGCGCTTATTGTTTCTGAAACATCAAATAAGAAAGCATTAAAAATCTTGCATGTTCCGCCATGTTGGATTTAGAATGACGTTACTTTATTCTTCGTTATCCAAATTAAACGAGTATACAAAAAACTTCAGCTCAATCGGTTGAAGATATCTGCTTCAAAATTGAGTTCCGAGATTCCACCCGAACAAACATACATACATAGTTACATATATAAATACATAAATTCTTTGTACATTAAATCAAAGCTTTTAAATTAAAAACTATGGCGTCTGCAACGTACCAAAAATTTTGTCCATCGATACATTACTCGGCAAGGTGCAGTTGAAGATATTAAACTGTCTCTTTAGCCTTGGAGGTATATCGTTCCTTCCACCACCTAAACAAAAACAATAATAATATTTAAGAAAAAAATATTAAACAGCATTATAAACTATTTTGTACCATATATTAAAAGTGAAATAATACTACGAAAGTTAATAATATAAATTATAAATGTTTACATTTACATCCCTCCACCAATCCGCATTGGGGCAGCGTGGTGGAGTATGCTCTAGACCTCCTCAGTGTTGAGGAGAGACCCGTGCTCAGTAGTGGTTGAAGGCAAGGCAACTATTGAAGTATTAAATTCGGGCTGACTACGTATTTCTATTTATTATAATATTCAACACGGAAGTAATAGTTATTTGTCCCCAAAGGGAGCAATGTTTGGCTTATTGTGAGTGACGCATTTGGATTTTGAGGAGTCGATGGATTTATTAACGACATGGCGTTTAAAAAAAAAAAGATGGCGTGGCATAATGATCTCGCCGAACCGCCGAATTCAAATAAATTTATTTGTTTAAGCATAGGTACATATTTAGATGATACATTACAAGTTTATTTATAATCCAATATGCTTTGCCAGTGTTGGCGTACAAATATCTAATCATTAGTCATTAAAATAATTGTTCAAAGGTAAAAATTATAACAACAACCTATTTCATTCAATTATGTCACAATACCATTCGGACATTATTATATTATTATTAGGGTGCTGGGTTCGATTCCCAGCGAGGCCTAAATTTGAATATTGAAATTCTCTTCTCGGTCTGGGTGTGTCCTCGTCTGTGTGCTGTCCATGATACCCACGGCACAGGGTCACACATCTTAGTCTTACACGTCTTAGTAATTCATTTCATTTTGTATTCTATTATATTGTATTACGTGATTGATTACCATATTCACCACAAATTTATGGCTAAGTAGTTGAACTACCCATCACAAATGGGTCGCCCTGAAAATCAGCGGCTACTGGTTCTATCGCCATATGTTGAACGTTTCCCTTTTTTTCGTTAGACGAAAATAAATGTTTACTTTCTTTCTTTGACCGCTTCAAACAATTCTGACCTTTTTTATATTGTTCCATTTCACCCAATCTTGCCATCACCTTAACCGCCTCAATACTTCTCGTCCCATAACTCCTGCTCTTTTAAATAAACTGATTTTCAAGCCTTTCAGTTGCTTGACAATCTGAACAGCAGGTGTCTATAATATTCCATAGCTCAGGGTTTCCTAACCAATGGGTTGCGAGCGAATATTAAGTGGGCCCTACCTACTACTGTAATATAAAAATACACTGTCAAAACTGTAATGGCGAAACATAGGAATCAATTTAATTCCTTCCATCGAAATAACCTTTTTTATTTAGCTATTTAATTAAGTTATAAGAAATTGTCCTTAAACTTTGTTATATGAAATGTCCTTTATTCATTTTGGTAACAATAAAATTTCCTATAGATGGGTCTTGAGTTTGGGAACTTGTATTAGATAGGTCAGGCCTAGACAACTGTGGGTACTTTTGCCATAGCTCACGACACGGAATGCGGCACCACGACCGCCGTTCGAAGGGTCCTGGGTTAGCCCATTCCCAGCGAGGCCGAAATTTAAATGATGAGTTTAAATTTGTGTTCTCGGTCTGGGTGTGTGTATGTCTTTCTGTGTTGTCCATGTCCGCGACATGGGGTATCACAGTGTGGGGCTATGAGTGTGTGGCGTTATTTATTTATTCAACATTTACACAATTTCACAACAAAATACTATAGTTAATATTAAGCAGTGTCTATACAATCCATACAATCCCTGTATAATTAATTTAATTATAAATTATCCACTAAGATAATTCAATATAATTTTACTTAAAATATTTAGTTTTTAAATAAAAGATTTAGTTTTATATAATTTAGTAACATAATCTGTAATAAGCTCGACCACAATGCATGCCGTGGTAGCCTATATTAAGACTACATTATTTTTAGACTTTAAGATGCCATTTATTTAGCTTTAAGAACAATGTATTGTCTTGTTGGTTACCCTAATAAAATAAAATAAAAAATAAAAATAAACATTCCCTCAAAATTCACCACAATAGCCTCCGAGCTGACGACATTGCTCAATCGAAGCCGTATTATGAAGGCTCCAATATAGTTATTCTGCCACCGTTTCAATATCTCCCAGTTTATCCAGTATTCGTTTAATAATAAGGGTATTCATTTAAGGTTTATCTCGATGGAGATTAGCAATTGAGACGACGTAATTGAATACCACTTCAAACTGAATTAATTTTCGATAGGATTTCAGATGTTTTATTTAAATGTTATGTAAGCAAAGGTGAGCTGGTAGGTATTGTTTAATTCCTGAGATATAAATCTTTTTGCGCTTTTTGAATTCAAAAGAGAAATATCTCTATCAAAATTTTATTTAAGTTGTAGCCTCGTTTTTTCTATTTTCATTAATCATAAAAAAAATTATAAGTGTTTCCCCCACAGAATCACAGTTATCAGAAAAGCTGTGCAATTTTGTACCTTATGTCCATTAGTTTAGACTGTACGTTGTCTGTTATACAGTCTATGGAGAATAGAAACCTCGCTGGGAATTGAACCCAGGACCTTTCGAACGGCATGGTTACCAATGCGCCACGGGGGTATGAACGCGGGATAAATAGTAAATAGAAATATTAAAACAGCAATCAAGAATTAACTTATAGTGTAAAAATTTATTGCAGTCATTCAATACAGGTCAAACTGCTCGTAACTATCCAATAACTAACAATCTCTATTGTCAGTAATAAAACTCTAGTTAACGTTAACACGATATTACTTCAATTGTCTCTTGTTATTTTTATTGCTCTGTACGAGAATTTGTTAAGTGAACAGTTAACCCCTGGGGAGTAAAGACGTCAAGAATTGTTGCTTCGTTTGAAATATTAAAATATCGGTATAACAAAACTCATATCCCATATAATCTTTTCAGTGAGCTTTACCATCTAAGATTACATCACTGCATACTATCCAGTGGGATTACAATCCCACTGTCACTCACTACTGTCAAGTAATAACCTAAAATTAATAAAAATTCGCGCGCTTTTTAAACTAAACTTAAATGAAGTACAGCGCCATCTAGTTTTGTAATTTTAAAACTAATAATCTAGCTAGTAGTTTCGGAGTTGTCTATAATAATGAGCATTTACTTTATTCGTGTAACTTTGGATATTGGAATATTTAATTCGGTGTATTTATTTGAAGTCGGTTTTTTGTTCATCGTCAAAGTTATTATTATTGTAAGCAGAGTTTTTTTACTTTTTGATTGTAACTTGCTTAATTACTTCTATTATCGGTTATCTGAAATACACTTTTCTATATATCTACGTACCATACAAAAATGTGGCAATTAACGAAATAAATGCTTTCTATTATTGATAAGACTCAAGTTACTCAGAAACTAACAAAGAGCGAAGAATAGAAAATTGATTAACAAATAGAAGGTTAGCTAGCTTAGGTTTTCTTTTAGCATTTTATGTTCTTATGTGTAACAAATAACAGATTAATTTATACTTTTTAAAACGTCTAATTAACACTAAAACCTAATCAAATGCTGATCCATTAAATTTATATAAAACAATACAAAGTTTCCTCTCCATATCTCATGTTGAAATTTTGTTATTTCCAACTTTTGGAGTTGTTTGAAAATGACTTTTTTGTCTTAAAACTTACCTATGACGAATGTGTTTAGTTCAACCATCTTACAGAAAGAGAATACAACTTTCTTCAAAAGTAATGTTTGTGCTGAACTTTCTTAAAAGAATAAGTGGTTTTTTATGATTTAATTCGCTTCTATTTGGGTCTGCCCAAGTTTTTAAATTATGCAACCGAGACTCTCGTTATTAAAAAAGTAAATAAAAAAATTGCCCAACTTTTATTCGGGAGGAACGTTTTAGAGTTTCTTAATACTTAAAGTATTCAAGTGACTTACTTTGGTTCACTGTTACTCTTAAATATAAGTGTTAAAGGTTAGATATATAGCCTGAGGTGACACGAGATTGTTTCAGAGTCCTCATTCGATCACTCGAGTACTTTTAAATATACTTTCCATCTATACTAATAAAATAAAGTTTGTTTGTTTGAACGGTCTCGTCTCAGGAACTACTGGACCGATTTGAAAAAATATTTTACTGTAGGATAGTCCATACAGTAATAATCTTCTTCTATACATATCATAAAACTGTAACTGATCGCTGTCTGCACATGGCAAATACATTTAAAAATTCATAATGGAGAGATATTTACGCAAATTAGAGAGCGCGAGAACTCAAAATGATGTTTTTTCACTTTGTTTGTGCACGCTGATCTCAGAAACGGCTTATACAATTTGAATTTTTAGATATGTCCGATTGATTTGTTATTGTAGTTTATTACTTTAATCGGTTAACAAATAAAGAAGTTATGTCATGTTATGTCAATTTGTTAAATCGAAATCGCGTACGGAGTCGCGGACATAGTTAGCAATAATAATACCATCAAGCGGGCGGATTCCATTGCTTCTTTGGCACCCTGATGTGGGCCGACGCCCACCATGGGATTTAGGTCTGTATGTGTCCCCAATACGGTTAAAATTCAAACTGTCAATCACGTACAAAAATAGCAATGAAAACAAAAATGTCCAACGTACATAAAAGGTAACTATCGCCTAACAAAAACATTGTGGAATGTTGTACAAATGTATAATATTTACCCTTTTACCGCAGAATGTTTGCAGGCGTTTATTTAGTACTTGTATGCCTCTAAAGTTTTATCCTCACGGTAAAACGTTTCTGAACGTAGACTGTGAATTTGTAGACGAATCGTATTATTCTTTCTCTTTCACTCGTACGTCCAAGAGAGGAACATAAGTGTCGGTTTATGTGACGCGTAGAGGAAATAAAATTATTGTTCTTCGTGGTCTATTTTTAAGTTCTTTTATTGATTATTCTACCATTCATCATTCAGGAGAAGGTGCTCTAGGTACTCTATCAGGCACTGTCATTTGGCAAAGGGAGATCTCCCGCCAGGCGAGATGTGGTGCCTGGGAAGCGGCCGAGCTCCGACTGTTAATGTTCGGAACTTGTATATATACCAAACGTTGTAGAAAACTTCGATAGCGTGATTCAGGCATGGCGTGACGTCATCGTGTGACGTGTAGCGCGGTCACCACAGGCACTATCAATTATACAATTAGGATTCCACTTTATTCTACTCGTTGAAGTTTAAGTATTCTTGCATATCCATTGAATATAATTATTGAGAATCATCACTGTCCATCTTGTTTAAAACAAACTATTATAATGAAAAACAAATATTCAAAGATACTTCCCTTTATTTCACACTCATAATATTCGTGAACACTAACTAATAACACTGACACTTAAATAACTTAACAGAAATACAGCAGCAACACC
>DWJN01000355.1:0-25316 GCA_018248895.1 Carystus phorcus
GTCTTGTCTTGTGCTTGTGTTAAAGTCTATAAATTAAAGTAACAGTTAAAAAGCGACTAGGTGCAAAGTTACTTTTAAAAACTGTTCTGTGTTATGTTATGGTTTTAAAGCATTTTTGTTTTCTATTTTATATTATCAGATGAGTTGAAATTGTGTTGACTTCATTTTTTAACGTTATTGGTAGGAGCAGGTGAGGGACATGCTTGTCAATAATCAATGAAAAGATGAATGAATGAGTACAGTTTTTACCGGAATTTTGATATTCTCCAACAATGAGAGGGATTTTTTTCATGTGGTAATTATTCTATAATTAATGAAGATAGACCTCTAACGTCATCTCACGAAAATTCATAATTCATCATTTCCAAGTTCAAATTGTATTGGCGCAAAACTGGTGGTTTATCGCTTTGTAACATTTGGGCACAAATAATTTAAACGTTTTGGTGTTAAAATACAACATAATATCGTAATTATTTACACTGAACTGTAATCTATGTATTAGATATAGAAAAACAGTTATTGCTTTATATATTTGTTTATTACTAGGTATAATAATCTTTGTATTACATTTATAACACATATATATTTAATAAAAATAAACTTAACAAGATCAGCAATTAATAATATGGTAATGGACTGTGTTTATAATTGTATATTTATTTATTCTTACTTCCACTGTAATAATTTATAGATTTTATACTGTACAAAAAATATTTTTGTTTGTATCAACAAAGATTGCTATATTGTACCAATACATCAAATGAACAGACATAATTATATAGGTTTACTAGGGAATCCAACTGTTATCCTGTGCCATATGGTATATTCTAATTGTCATCTTATACCGAGTGAGTGTGTACACTCAATTTCGTTCCCACACAATAAAGAAAAATAAATAAATTGGAAAAACATGTTCTATCAAATTAAATTTTGGAACAATCCACTCCCAAATTCAATCAAACAAAGAACAGATATTTATTTGAAGTTGGTGCAACCAATAAAGAGACGTTTCTCTGTCTGTAAATCTGAAACAGCTCTACCAACTCTCATGAAATTTTGTGTGCATATTGGGTAGGTCAGAGAATCAGTCAACATCTATTTTTCATACCCCTTAATGTTAAGGGTGGTCTTACGTCAAACATTTTTTTTATCAGAATATTTTATTTAAATTTTTTTATAATGTGGCATTTCAAAAATACAAATAACCCTAAATTTTCATATTTTTCTACACTAGAAATTGCCTATAAATAATTTATACGGCAAAGCAGTTGTGGGGTTAGCTAGTATTATATAAATTTTACTGTTTTGAAATAGGTTGCTTAGTGGTTTTGTAGCTTAGAATGTTAGTTTAAAATAATATTAGTAACATATTTAATTTTTTTTATGAAAGTTAGTATCACAGTTTAGTAGAGTGCAACATTGGTTTACTTTTTAGATAAATATTTTTATAGTATTGAAATTAAGTTGCATTCATATTGGGGTGGCTTAGAATAGTGTCTTTAAACTCAAGCTAATTTCATTAACTTTCTGTCAAGCCTGCCTGCCTAACTTACCAAACAATAATTTATTATGTCTCGGCTCGCGGTTCAAAAGCCAATACCATCTTCCTTTCTTCTCTCTTCCAATTTTTTCGACAATATAATAACATTTTTGATGTTGTCCATGTTTAATGGACACCATATCCCATGAAGTAGCACTCGGCATTCACCTATTTACAAAAAAACCTTGTTCAATTTAAACAGCCCTATTCAATATTGAATATTTTGTAGGTCTATCATGAATTAATCACCAAATTTATAACTAGTTCACCTCTAGCTGTGCTTGCTACCTTGCGTTACAATTTCAAGTCGGTATGCAGATGTATTGTGCCCAGAAAGAAACATGGAAATTTAATTTTCATTCATACACATAATATAAAAGACTAATGCTATCTTCAGTGGGTTAAATGAATTCTAACTAGATCTAACAAGACTAGACTAGACTAGATAGATTAAAATTTAATTAGTGATGAAAAATTGTTTTAATTTGGTTTGTAGAGTATAGTTCCAACTCTGTTAACATGCAGGTTGTAATCCTTTTAAAGATGTGTTACTATTGTAAAAGCCACCGCTTACTTAAATAGTGTGAACAGTATGCATATTTTCTATTTACATATTATTAAAAGTGCAATTAATGCTCATAAAAAACATTTGTGTCTTATTAAATTGTTGCACTTAAAATCCTCAACATCGTTGCTGCTGGTTATGTGATCAGGTGCTATCAGGCTCAGTGGTGATAGTAGTGAGGCAGTAACTAGTCTTAAGTATCTTTATATCATCTCTATATATCTATGTAATATGTATCTTAAACTTAAAGGTAAATGAACTCTAGATGTATTCTTTTTGAGGACAGATCTGAATTCAACTCTAATGTATTTTTGATGGTAACATCCAACTACTGATTTTCATGGCAACTTAACTATGTTTTGATAATGATAATGTAACATTCCATCAAAACGTATGTAGAAGATTATGATGTAATTCACGTATACCTATTGTCTCTTGTTAATAGGAACAGTAGGTACTGGATATACAAGCCTTGCAAAATTAAATTCTGATATACAGGCAATGATCACCATGATTTTTAAAACTGCCTTCAAAAAGGATAAAATAATTTGATGCAGATGTAATTTTTTAAAGAGTTGTTGTCTATATCTGACGCTAATTATCAAATCTTCACCAAATTAAAGTGGGACCAGGCCAAAGGTTATGTACCATCTTATGCATTTTATTTTATTTCATTTTACATTGACAAATAATGAAATGAGAACCACGTCAATGTAATTGAAAGTAAATAAAATATGTATTAGGAGTAACTCAGAAACTACTTGTCGAATCTCAAATTTAAATGTGAGTACACAACAAATACCAGCCTTGTAATGTAAAAAGAATTATTAAAATTGGCACACCCACTAAATATTTCAACTAACATGCATAAAAAACTACTATTGAATTGAAGACATCCTTATTTTTATTGAAGTCGGTAAAAAATATATTACAAAAGATATCTAACAATTGCTACTCTACAATTTCGTTTCGTAATATTTTTGGGATTTATAGTCTACATTATATTTTTATTAGCATTTTATTAAAATACTATAGGATTCTATACATGTACCTACTTTTTAACATTTGCTATTTTAATACTTAGTGATTTGTTAGTTTTTGGGTACATTGTCAATGTATATCCAGATAACATATGCTATGCTTGAATTGTCTGCTTATATTGAGTGTGCATACCGAGTTTTATTCCCATACTATAATAATAATTAGGTGAAATAAAAATAAAATAGTTTCTATTACGTCAAATTTTTTATTGAAATCATTAAAATCAGTGCAAATGATTTATTAGTTCAGTAACATACTACAGACAACATTTTTTCATAGATAGAATTGTTTTATAAAGGATATTGAGTGAAGTAATTATCTTTGTAATAATTTTCTGGTCAAAAAATATTGTGATATAGATATTTAAATCTGACTCAGTCCTGCATAATAAATATTTATTTAAATGTGGTTAAAGTAATTTATCCTAAGATACATAATTTTTTTGTACAGATTTAATTATATCTGTAATAAATGAAAAACAGTTAATTGGATTTAAACCATGACTTTACTTAGGTTTTAATTTTATAATTATACATATATAACATGTGGTTAAATATACAATATAGCAATCATAACGGTATTTATATATATATACATATACATACCACTATTATAGTAATGTTGTATTTATTATCGAGAGTTATAATTATATTATATGCAATCATTGAATTTTATTAACAAAGTGCCTTTATGATTTGAATTTGAGGAGATTGACATGTGTATATCATTGGTGATCTAGTACTAAACTCCAATTCATTCATTTTGTATCTAAATTTTTACTTGTTATTATAAGTCATCTATACACTACATATTTCGACATAATATACTTTTGCATAACTTTAAAATATTAAGGATAATAATTCTTATTTATTGAGTAATATGGATCAACAATTTCATAAAACTTTAAATGCATAAAACATTGATACAATATTGCTACGTTGTATGCCCGGTAGGGGAGGTAAGCTAAATCAGGAACAGGAGAGTAATTGAAAAATCAATAATGCAACCTTCCCCTCCCATCCTGCAAGTGAAGCTTCCCCTGGTTCATTCAGTGTAGTGCTCTCACAAAAAACAGATGCATTCTACCTGTTTAATTGACTTTGTTGCTAATTATTGAAATAATTAGCGCAGATTTTATTATTACGTCTTTAAACTCGCGCAGTTTATTTCTGAACAGTATGAGTTAGATAAAAAGGATTTTGTTGTGTGATTGATAAAACTCTTGGACTTAGGTGACCTGATTAAGGTACTCGAAAGTGTTTTGGAAATTAGTGACATTTGTTATTACTTTTTTTTTTATTTTCTTTAACATCAATCCCAAATTCTTGAAGTGAGTGTTAAATATTTTCTCATTTAGTATTTAGTGTCTAGTTAGATAGTTTTTATGAGGTATATTAGGATTGGTTTTATTTACATATTTCTTAAGCTACACTATATTTTAGGTGACTACTGTATTTATTACTTTTGTAGAATTATTAAGGTAATGAGCAAACAAACAAATTGCACAGGAACAATAAATAAACCAAGTATATATTATATCATTTTACGACAATTTATTTTAAAAACAGAAATATATTTTAAATGAATATAATATTTAACTACTGGGAAATTCAAAACCTGCATTTAAAATTTGTCACCATAGTTTTTTGAAACAAAAATTAAAGCAGTTTGTTTATCAATGTCAGATCCTTACATTTTATCACGCTAAATAGGTTGACGTGGGCTAAAAATCAATATTTCAAACAAGGTGCGTCGTGTAGAGTCGTGGTTACAATATTTTCTCCCAGTACTTTTCTTTCATTATTAACATAATAAGGTGATATTAACATTTAGATTCCATAAAATATAATAGTGTTATTTATGATCATCACGTTTATAAATATTAGCTGGGATTTAATGGTTACTACTTTTGAACGTTTAATTGAAAAAGTTGATCAGGCAATGACAAGGCCCATGGGTTAGATTTGGATAGGTCTTTTAAATATATTTTTGCTAAACACAACAGTTTTTTCTTTAAATATATTGGTAATACGGTATGTAATTACATTGTGTTCTTATTACTGAAGAAATATCAACATGTATTTAATGACCAACCTGATAAACTTATTATTAATAACATCCATTATTGTAAACTTGACATATTGGCTACAATAACAGCAGACATACGACGAGCGGCTGATAAGTTCACGGTCTAAGGTACCTACTTAAGAGAGTCATCTTCTAATTAATGATAATACTTGTTGCGAGATTAAGTGGTAGCATTAATATAACCTTTTTTTTTTCTTTATCACTTAAAATATTGTCTGAGCAATAGCAACTTGTCAACTGAATCTATGAGTGCAATTCATTAGGAGCACCGCACTGTGATTATTTTCTTTGTGAAGACTAAATAATCAAAAGATTTTTTTAGACGTCCATAAAATTTACAAAACGAATATTAAATGACCGTGCTAATTAGAAAAACTAATCGAATGGATTTCGTGTCGACATTTCCATGAATAAAAGAGTGCACGTAGGGAAGCCGCGAATGCAAACATCGCATGATAAGCAGCGACAATTCGCGATATATGAAACGTTTTTTTAATTTACCAAGGATAAATAGTTAAAATAAAAATATCAATCCTTTGACAATACTAAGTAATATGTAATATGAATATGATCCTACTTTATTAGTTCAGGTATATGAAGCTTCAGTTTAAAAGATACGTAGCGAAATATCGCGTGTTGGTGAGACCTAGTGGCATTGGTAAAAGGGATTTTTTACGTTCAGTATAGCCAGAAAAAGTTGAAGATCATCACTAAATTAAATGTAGGTATATTATGTGCGGCGATTGAAGATTGCGGACTTTAGATTTACCAAAACTCTTAAGTGGAATTATTAATTATATTGTATAAATAGAATATTTGTTTTCTGAACGCACGACTTTGAATTTAGAAGAAAATATACGACTTTTCTCCTAGTGCTCGAACCATAATAATATGAAGAAAACATAAATTTGTATATTTGGAACAATTTTTAGTATTAAATTAATAACGCCAATAGCTATGAAACAAAAATAAAAAAAATCGGTTGACAAATAATAGGAGATCTTGTACGTGCTTGTTAAATTTTTTTAAATCAAAATTGTTTTGCCTTGCATTTAAGTGAATTTTCAAGAGACAACTCTGAAATTTGTTTAGATTCCCCCTCGCCATTATTATGCTATGTTTTTGTTTCAGTTACTGGTATAAATTTAAATTTTTATTGATTCAATATTTAATTACGGCAATTTTTTCGTCCAAATATTTGGTAAAGTGAATCTTTTGGTGTACTGTACCGTTTTTTTGTTTGCTTACATATAAATGTTTATCCTCTATCCATTTTTACCACTTTCACGGTGCATCACACAACAACTGCAACTTGGATAAAAAAATGATAATTTTTGATAAAATTATAAACTTTATTCCCTTTACATAATATGTAGTAGATATGGATGTAGTACCAAATGATGTTTTTATGTGGCGATTAAATTGCTGCATATTTTTTTATTTATTACATAAAATTACATAGTTTTATAAAGTGCATAGCAAGTATGCTCGAGAGTCTGACAGTTTTACTGGTTATTATTTCTGTAATAGTAACACGAACATATCTGTTAGACACGACGATATTTTTTTGCATCAAAAAACTCCAATAATGTTATATACGATCTATGTCAAAACGGTCGTATATAACATTCCCGTAAATAAAGTAATATGTGATCTTAATAGGTTATGTCAGGTTAATAGAAAACCTTGATAGAATGTTAAAAAATAAAAATCATTTTATTTACTTCATCTAAGATACTGTCATGTTATACTGGTTCTCCGTGAAGTATAAGGGCGATTAAAATTCAAACTCAAATGATACAAGTATAACTACACATATCATTTGCAGCTCCATGTCCATCGTTGGCATTCGTTAATGAAAGTGATCTTTTCAGGATTTGAACTAATAATGACTACAATATGAAGGAAATGGTAGGAGGATGCTGTGTGTGCTCAGACGAGCGAGGTTGGCCTGACAACCCGCTGGTCTACTGCGACGGTAATGGATGCACCGTAGCCGTTCACCAAGGTATCAATAAAAACGTTAACTACTGAAACAATTAATGAAAATGTTTATCCCTACAAATTCAGATTGAAAGGAAAATACAACAGTGTAACTTTGGTAAATATATATATATTTTTAGCGTGCTACGGTATAATTGCCGTCCCTACCGGACCCTGGTATTGCAGGAAATGCGAGAGTGCTGAGAACAAGGGGAAGGTGGTAAGTTTTTATATACACACTTAAAAGTAGTCACTGCTACTTGGTACTTGGTATTTGGTATTGCAGCTCAGGAACACTATCAATTGGCACTTCACTTTGCATAAGGTTTGTTTTGAAGTTAACAGGATTCAGTCATTTCTTTTTAATATGTTGATATATAGTGTTGTTCAATAATTACACCTTATTTCAAACCAACCATATATGAATGAATGCCTCAAATCATTATTGATTATGTTGATTGATATAACTATGATTTGTAAGTACCTCTAAAAGACTTCTGGTGATGGTGATAAACTATTTAAATATATAAATAAATTGTGATTATTTTTCGGTGTCAGGTGCTACTAATGCCTGTACTGTTAAACCGTGACAGCTTTTCAAAGTATTTATATAATAAGCAACATTGTTTGCATCCGTGACTTTTAAACATAGACTAAATAAAAAAAACTATAAACGGGCCATTCTAAACAATTGCGGATCGTTTTCCGGCCATGCATGCGTTCGTCAGGTGTACGATGTGCACTGCAATATTACATAGAGGCTTAGCAACAATGTGGCAAGCATTACGCTTAATACTCTTCAAGTTTAAATGATTACTAGTATTTGATGTACTTGTTTCTATGTTTAATTAGTATATTTACAGTACTTTAGCTGGCAACATAATTACAACGATGTCAAGAATTTGCGTCCCAAAAAATTATGTCGAATATTTTTGTAATTTTGTTTCAATTAAACAGTGAAACGGTTAGTTATATATGCAAATGTAATCTGAACAGACTTTTTTCATCACATGAATTGTTTCTGCAGCTGCTGTCGCTAGCTCGCGGTAGACTACTGAGCGGATGTCTGTATTTTGTCGATTTGTCTTCATATTTTGTTCTGTATTAGTTGGAACGGATTAAGTACTTAGTCTATAGATGTTTTAAGTATTTTTTAAGTCTATGATTTTAAAGTCATTTAGCTATTTTTCAAAATTCGAATGTTTGTATTGGGTGCTCCTTAGATGCAGGACACAATGCTGCCTAGTGATTAAGAACGACAACTGTACATTATGAATTCTAGACAAAAATTATAGCAAGTGAACGATTTTGAACTAGATACCCAAATTTGTGTTATATGTAATGTATGTATGTATGTAGGTATATGTTTTAAAGGGCTTAAAAATTATAAATTCTAGTAACGGTTGTTTTCAAATCCTAAGAGGATATATGGGAGTAAACCAGTATTTTGTAGTTGGCTTTCGAGATGCAACATTTTAGGACACTTTTATGGTTAAATTTGTAATGTGAGCGTTGGATTTCTACGCACTGTTATCGTCGTATACAGTGGTGACTATGGAAAACAACTTTCGAAGGAAACAGCACTACTCGTGAATCTCCGAAATTGTTCTGTTATAGCTAAGACATCTTGCAACCTTTCGTAGAGCCATTGTCATACTTGAACATCATCCGACTTAAGATAGGTAGTAAGGCAAATTTTGTTCACGTTATTACATGAAATTTTATTACGTGCCTATTTTACAATGTAACACTTTATCTTATGGCGGATTGAATGATGTTAGTCCATTGCCTATTCGATCTCCCACGACAGTCTTCCTTCTATGTGGCCATGGATCAAAAGACCCTCTAGAGAGTTGCCTTGCAGACGATATGCCAAAAACATGTGCGCTTAGAACGCTGTACCAAATGAGTGTATGTCCATGGGATTCTCCCAGTGTCCCCTTGTTCCACAATTATTCTCTGTATATGTTGGGCATACTAGATAGAGATAATATACATTCTTGCCTTACTTATATTAATGTGTTCTATTGTTTTAAAAGAAGAAATATTGCTACCCGATAATGATGCATCTTTTGAGGAGCTTGCAGTAATTCCCCGATTGTCCAACAATTTTTTCTACTTTGGTAATGAATGACGAGTTTATTATCGACAAAATTGAAAAGATCTTTAATTTCTAAGCGGTCTGAGTTTTAATCAAGTGTTTTTCAGATTATTCCAGACTAAGCTATTCTACTTAATCATACGCAAAATTCAGTCTGTCCTGATAAGTATCAAGGTCATCTATTTCACGGTTCATACGGATACCGAATAATCAGAAATATTAAGTGACAGCGAATTGTCAAGAAAAAACGTTTTAACGAAAACGAAAAAATTTACAATCGTTCGTTTGCGATAGGGTTATTGATAACTTCTTGTTTACATTTATAACAAGACGACAATTTATTTACCAATAATCTCTTACGAGACGCATGGGGTATGAAATTTTTGTGATCTGTAATCGCTAGTATACAGAAAAGAGACTCAATAAAAGTAACGGACATGTTGAGGCGTTACTCGCTTCATGACCGTTTATTTGTAAAAATCTATGAGTTTTGGAAAGCTAGCTGTAGTGAGGTCATTTTAACCAATTTCATGAACTATAATACGTATTACATATTCTTATTATATTTGCATATTCCGACTGTGGGCATAGATACGTTTTTAATTCTCAGTTTTTTCTCCATAGCGCTGTGAACTATGCCCTTCTAAGTCAGGAGCTCTCAAACGAGCCGACACAGGTGGCTGGGCGCATGTTGTCTGTGCTCTCTACATTCCCGAAGTGCGATTTGGAAATGTTACGTCAATGGAGCCAATTGTCTTGCGACTCATTCCCCCGGAAAGATTCAACAAGGTAAATATTATTGCTTTGAGAACTTCCCTAGTTCAACATTTAACTCAAGGTATTATATTGATAGTTAAAAAATAATGACGTAACGTCGATGTAAAATATTCGAGTCCAGTAAATAATTTTAATATTATAATTGTTTTACATTATGATCATTATGCATCATTCAAATGTTTTAGTATAAATTATCATACAACACGTATTGTCCTAAAGTAGTTCATAATATTTCGAATCTTACGCATGTTAACTTTCCTTATTTGTACACGTAGACAGTGATATTTCATTAAATAAAAAAAAACAGTTTACTTTTTATTATTTTTATTGTATGAATTTAATTTTCTTTTAGACATGCTACATATGTCAGGATATGAATAAACCCCATCGGGCTTCAGCTGGTGCGTGTATGCAATGCAACAAAACCGGTGAGTGAGACAACATTGACATGCACACATTGTTCCCACTTGTTTGGTGAGTGAGTATCATAGAGGCTTATCGAATAGCTGCACCATGTTTGAAATCATCATCATTTTCATTAAACTATTTCCTGTGCAGTAAATAATCATCGTTTTATAAGAAATTCAAGTACTGTTCTGGTTGTGTTGGCAGCCTGCACGCGTGGAATTGAAATTTAAAGTAAAAGTATGATAAGCTAACAGTTGTGGTCATTATAATTGAAATATATAATTTAAACGTTTTACTAGAATTGTAACTCATGGAAGCTTGTAGTTAAAATGCGCAGGACAAATAGTTAAGAATGGGTATTTATTCGATTTTTACAAAATTTTATACACTTTTTCTTTTGTTTTGTATGTGATTTCCCTAATGTCGTATAACTAATTTCGTACAAGCCGTTTTTCTCTTACAAGTCGGTCTTCCCACAACGCATAATAATAAATTTATATCGAAATATAAAATTAACAATTGTTTTCTTAAACGTATTTGTTAATTATTACATTACTTTATGTACCGCTAAACGTTAAAATCGCTTTCTTACCATGTAGCAGGTATTATATATGTAGGTAGGTAATATTTTAATATGTGAATCAAAAATTTTGGGGGTCTTTTTACGAAAATTGCGCGAACGGAGGAGTATGGAATTTGGCACACTTGTAGTTTATATGTAGAAGAAGTGCAGAAGTCAAATATTTTTATATAATATGCATTAAAAGCATATGAAATTATTAAAAATAAACATTACACACACTACTATAATGATAATAGCACATTACTTGTTTACGTTTATATTGAATTACGCCCGCAGACCGGGTTTCTAGGATTGATAAAATCGCAATAGTGGCTCACCAGTTAAGTCAGTTATAAAATTGCTAGGTACGGTACGTGTGGACACAGCGAAGACGATACCTGATAAATATCGGTTTACGTCGATGCTGTGTTTAATTAAAGACATAAATAATTAATTGTTTAACTTCAGGAAAACGTTTATTGGAGTTTGATTTTTGTTATTTCGAGCGTAGTATTATTTATGAGGAATAAAACTTATAAAACTCAGAAGACATTGAAGTACTGTTGAGTTAAATACAAAGATATACATCAGACCGTCCAAGCCGACCCATCGTGGTGAATCTTAATGTTCCTTACCTTTAGGAGGCTAGTATGCCGTATTTATGTACTATCTACATTAAATCGCTTGTGAAATCTATTAGGAAAATTGTGTTACATTTTATGTACCTACTTAAACGAAATTTATTTTAAAATGTTACGTAGGTGGATTTGGTATTGTTTCGTAAAATTCCACATCGTGTGGATTTTTTCTGTATTTATTCGTCTGTGCGAGTTCCGATGCGAAAAACACTGTACTTACAAATTTAGATATTTAGATGTGTAAGGTTATCTTCAATTTTCGCTGGACAATGGATCGAAGTTACTACATAAATACTATGTAGGGTCTCTGAAAATCGGTAATAATTAATGTTTTTACAGGATTTGTGCTACTAATTACAACAGCACACCTCCTGGCACTTAAAAAATCTTGAAAGCGTTTATGAATAGATTGAAATATAAGACATTTTTGATCAACACTTCGCCGTTGTTTCTTCGATATTAGAGCAGCTTTCCAAATTGTTGTAGAATTAAAGAATGAGCATAAGTGTATTGAAAAAATATTCAAATTAGTTCCTAAATAAATTTGAATGTAGAATGTACTGCATGCCTTTTAGACGTTTTAGTTTACATAGGTAAGTACATTAAACATTACCTAATATACATTCTATTACAGAATGAAGTTTTAAGACAAGTAGATATAGTAAATTATTTTCTTATTTAGGAGTTTAACAATCGTATAGATATGTAGATAATAACACTAGTAGTATATATATGTATATATAAAATACATGCGTTCTTAATTATTTGTCCACTGGTAGTAACTAAAGTAACAAATATTCTATAATGAGAAATATATTAAAATAGCCATACTGTTTTACCAGGTGGAGTTGGTGAGTACACAGTTGCTATGCTAATGTCACTATGCTTGGTGCATAGAGTTATACTAAACAATATAAGACATCTTATATTTTTGTGTACGCTATATCTCAAACCTACTGAAACCTAAAGCCAACAGCCGTCACTAAATTGTTTGACCACAACTGTACAACTTGGATGTATTAATAACGCCCAGTAAAAGATATTAAATAATTTCCACAGGTCCAGAAGTTTTTGAGATTACATCGTACATAGACATTTCATGCTTGTTACTTTGTAATAGAATTGCAATTTCTTGCGGTACTGTTGGGTATGACGTAGAGTTGTGTAGGATTAGTTGTGATTTGGCAATAATATGTAAGTCTGTGGTCCACCACTTCGTCGTGGTCTGTCTTACAATAAATTTCCTATTTGTTCTTTTTTCGTTTCTCTTTGTCACACACTAAAAGTAATCTTATAATTTGTAAGATGTACATAGCTTAAACTTTTAAGTCATAATAGTACCGTTACTTATTATATTTTTTAACACGTACATGCAATTTATGATATAAGCTTCGTTTTGGGGCTTCCCAACACTGTAGTAACAACTCTTCTGAATGACCATTGACTATTAATGACTAAAAGCGGCGGATCTTGCAAGCTTCCGTAGTGTAAGATCTCAAAGTGGTTTTCCTCTGAAATAAGCTTACCAACACCGACTGTGCTGCCCCCTTCGCACGGTGAATCTTATTAGTACGCGCCTCCTCAGCGCCATTAAGCTTTTTGGCGCCTGTATCAACTGCCCCACTCGCCTTACCTTACAGCAGGTTTAACTCACCAGATATCAACTAACCTGCCCGCTTCTTTGATCCTTTTGGCTATAAAGATGTGTATAAATGTTATATGAACTAGCGTCTTATTTCCGCCGTAGATGTGTAATACAAATTAATTTAGATACTTAGCTCACATATGAAACAATTTCATTTATCACTTCAATCTAATCTATTTGTACCTAAAATAGGGTTTTAAATTTCACAACCGGGCATGGATTTATATTTTTGACTAGTTACGTAACGGATCCTCTCTCTAAATAGGTGCCCATTAGGGGAAAAGTTCTTAAAACCATGTTATGCATGTCACATTACCAGCGCACAGTAGATTAAATCGATTACCGAATCTTCTACGGCAGGTATTCTGTTGGAGAAGTGTCGGTTAGATTACATAATAGCTAATGATTTGTAGGTAATGGCTGATATCCCTATTATCATATTAATATATACATATACGAGATGCTTACGTGTGATTACTTGTTCTCATTGTAGGATGCAAACAACAATTTCACGTGACATGCGCTCAGAGCCTCGGCCTGCTATGCGAAGAGGCCGGCAACTATCTGGACAATGTTAAATACTGTGGTTATTGCCAACACCATTACAGTAAATTGGTGAGTAGGCTGGTGAGTATTTCCGCTTTATTAACACTTTATAGTATGTATAATATTATCACAAATATAAGTTACATCGTTGTTCGTCACTATCAAAATTAGAATCGACAAATCACAATTTGAAATTCGTAAGTCGAGTACGAATCGATGTGACGAGTAATGGACCTTTTGCAGCTTACACCTCGTTTATAGCTCAGCGTGTAGATATAGATGAATAGTATTAGGCCAGAATATATAAATGTATCTTTTCGTGTCCGTGTTCGTACATTATTCTACAAATTGTTCACTGAGTATCTAAACGCCGCGTTAAAAGTACACATTGTTATGCTTTCGATTAAAACTATATCGAAACATGATTCTAGAATGACGATAACGCTGTAACTTGTATTTTTAGTTCGTAATGTACGTTAGACTCGAGAACTTCGAACGATTCCTAGTAATTATCGAGTAGGGACTTGATAATAAAAACATTATTTTCGTAACTATAAAGGAAATGAAAGCTACACCTAATACTGTTTCCAAGCAGCTTTTTAACGCTATATTAAAGAAATTTCATAAGAATGATTCAAAATAATATGCAATGTTTTGACTAACCCATTTTTATCTATAGTTGCTGTACATACTCAAAAAATTTATATAACCTAGCATTAAAGTATGGTTTTTATCTACACGTAGCATGCTTAAGGGTACTTAATGGTTGACATTATTGTGTGTATGTTATCGGATAAATCTCATTTCGGACCAAACTAGTTAGTCCAACGCATAACCTGGTTTGCCTATGTCTACCTCTAAGGACATTAGTTTATCCCTATACAACTTATTTTGGCCTATTTAGTTCTTATTGCAATTTGAACCCAGTGTTTAAACCCTAAAAAAGGACGAAAGAGGTTAATGCAAGAGTTATTAGTTTCCACCATATTTATTTTGTTACTTGCAATTATTAACTTCAGTTTAGGGCAATCTGGTTTCCTTAAATAATTTACGATAGGCTCAACTTCTATAATTCTAATACACATAGGATACACCGCTTCATTTAAGAGGAATTAGTTTGGCCTGATATCGGATTGCTCCGTTAAAGTCAACAATTTCAAAATATCTGTTGATGGAAATACTACGCCTAAAAATCGTAAATTATAATGTGGTACGTTTCCTATCCTAATGCCCCACCACAAACATGAATAAAGCATGAATTAAGCCAAGGCGACGCACGCGCCACCTGTGATATAAATCTAGACAGTTACCAAATTGCGTTGGTTGCGTTACAACAATCGTTTCGCGGTCAAACTACCCCGTGGTACCTTACTAT
Organism: Carystus phorcus; assembly: GCA_018248895.1. Taxonomy (NCBI): domain Eukaryota; kingdom Metazoa; phylum Arthropoda; class Insecta; order Lepidoptera; family Hesperiidae; genus Carystus; species Carystus phorcus. The sequence continues at coordinate 15,270 of DWJN01000355.1, forward strand.
CAAATTTAATTTGTTCCCGCTGTTGCTACTGCGCCACATTGTATGTTTATCTTACCATATGTTTGTGGTGCCATCCGCGAATCTTCAAAACAGTTTCGTCAATGTCGATACTGGGTCGTGCTGCCAATTCCGTTGGTGTGCCTGCTGGTTTCTCGACAGAGCGTGAAGGAACGCTCATACTGTGCTCTTGATGTTCCATATTTTGTGTCCTCTAACTCCTAAACAGTTTTTTTGTGCGTTTCATAATACAGTGCACTTTTTATGTCATCAATTCCATATAACGTCCTAGTTACTATTAATGGTGATCATTAATATTAATGTGAGGCTCAAAAATTTGTTGGATAAAACTGACTCCCATTAGCAAATTATTGACAAATCAAATTTAAACTGAGGTCAACTGCAAATTACTGGCCACCAAGAAACGTACTATTATTTTTAATCATATTTTCCTTTGTCACGTGATAGATTGCTAATATTGAATGTTGTACCAACAGGAAATCGTTTTATGGCCTAAAACTGAGAGTAACCAATCAAATTAACTTGCCGCTTGTTATCAATTGTTGTATTCGTATCCTACAACAATATAGGCATTGTGCTGGAGATCAGATTGACATGGATGGTTTTAAACGTGTGTTATAAATACGTAATACGAGCTTACAAAACTCAATATAAAAGCCGTTATGATTTAATTTGTATTTCGATCGAAGTCCTATCGAGTCGTTTATACGTTATAATGTGCAGTGTGATGTCTAATTCGGTATGTTGATGCAGAGAAAGGGCGGTAACGTGAAGACAATCCCGCCTTACAAGCCCGTCTCGCACGACAGCCAGTCGAGCGACTCTAGCTGCGACAAGGACGGAGAAATGTCTCCAGTGGCCAGTGGTAGCGGCACGCCCACGCACGCTGGCAAATCGAAAGGAGTATGTCACATGCTTCATGATTTGTTCTTGTTTTTTTATTACAAATTCTTCGGGGAAAGCGGCTGCCAAATGTTTCAACTGGGTAGCGCTACTAGATTCCTATTGTTAAAATATTATAAATAGAAATTTTAGTTTATTTTGTTTTAGGTTTAGTTGTTCTCTGAAATGGCTAAATTAGATTAGATTGGTTTTTCCTTCCACTTTTAGTTAATTATATTTTGTTGTGACTTTTTGCAGCCCGGACGCAAGTCGTCCCACTCGAGTAGCGGCAAATCCGGCAACCAATCTAGCTCGTCTAAGACCCCGACGACCTCAGGGCAAGCCTCAGGTACGTGATACGTTATTATGAATCATTTTAAATTATTACCGACACGACATTATAGAAAGCGATTTTCGTTGTAAGAGACCAAAATAAATAATTATTTACCATTGTCATTAGTTACAGAATTGCTTTTAATTGCAAGGACATAGCAAACGTCAACTTGGTACTTCATCTGGTGTTATGTGTTCAAGCCTTTTTTTACTTTGTCATTTGAGTTCAATGCCGGTAAAAATACTTTTATTATTTTAAAAATGTCTGTGATCTCTCTAAGTGTGCGATATTGACTGACGTTTTGACAGATTTGTGTTGTTAAATAGTGTGCTAAAATTATATTTCTGTACACGCCATCAACAAATTTATTTGGTATGTTGTCACTTATGAATGAATTAAAGGTATTTGTTATCGTTGCTAGAATCTAATAAAACAATAATTTGTTAGTTCCTATCCTTATGTCCCAATAACAATAAATATTATAATGTATGTTATGTATCTATGTATGAGGATTCAACCAGGCTTTTATGAATAGTAGTGTTGATGTGTTGTTGGTTTAAATGATGTGTGATTAATTGTGTTATTTTTACTTCTCCGCGGTCAGCAGGCTCAAGCAAGGGGTTACTAGAGCCGCTCGTCACCCGGAAACACAAATCCGATAAAAGTGTGTTCCGTTATGTAGCTTTAATTGATGTCGTAGTGCATGTTAGTGTGGCACTGCTAGACTAGGTTTAGTGCTTGCACCCTCCGCCCGCTGACATTTGTGCATCCAGTGATATCTTAATACCTACTCGTTAGGTGACAAAACCAGATAGACAATACTTAACATTAAATTAAAATCTGGTTCACATCTATACGTAATAATATGTTGTGTGTTGCACTAATATAAACATATTATTGTGCTACAAACAGCCGAAGTGAAGTAAGTCAAACAATAGTAACAGCATCCGCCACGGTCGATAAGGAGTTGCGATATTAGGTATATTGAAGATTGTTATTGCAATCAGATAGGATACAGTTTCAGCATTCAACGATTGTAAATCAGATAAGTGGTGTGGTGCCGCGTGTGGCCTCGATCCTTTGTCGTCGGTTACATGCTAATTTGCAAATAAAACACCACGGGATAACAATTTTGTAACACGTGCCTACCTTGTATAGAGATACGGCATGACTCGATACAAAAGACATTATCTCGATACTTCTCCGGTTGAGTTTTAGGTCAAAGAACAAAGGTTAAGCTAAAATAGATTGACAATTGTGTTTACAATCCGCTTGTCTGTATCACGTTATTTTATTAGTTGTAAGAGAATATTTAATTGTGTTTATATCAGAGGTAATTAATCCATCGAGTGATATATCAATAAATTCTTGGGAAGATGTAATTAAAGCTTGTTCTTACATGACATTATTCCATTGCAAGGGTTACAGGGCAAAGCAATAAACAGGTCACTTCGAACTACCGGCCTGATAAGTTACAGCGCAAATTATGCATCGTGACGTAATCATTTCTTGATTGACTACATACTGCAACATGACAATGACGCGCATGTGCATCCAAATGTGTATAAATTTCAATTCATGTCGTCTGTATGCTCGTTACAGTGTCATAATAGACAAGAATATTTTACATGTTCTTCATTTTTTATTTGTTATATGAACATATCGTTTACTTATTGTATATGTAATTGAAATATATAAGTTATATTTTCCTATCTTCAGTCCAGTTATCCCATGTCCTAAAAATATAATTTTTCTTTGTTGAAATTGCATGGGCATGTTTATTATATTTGATTGGCATTTATCAATAATCTATTTACGATTTAAATTAATATAATGTACAAACCTATTAAACTAGGAACTATTAAACTGTGCACAATATGAATTAGTAAAATATTTGTATATATTTTATAAAATCTTTACGTTATAATTTTGATCCTTTTTATTGATTTTGTAAAACATAACATATTTGATACATTTTTTAATTCATAAAATATAATTGCATTATTTTTATTTATTATTTTTTAAAGTCACCTCCCAAAATACATAGGAAAATAATACCCTCATACCGAATAGACACTAAACATGAATGAGCTAATATTTTAAATTTTGCTGCTATACATATAACAGCTTAGTACGACAGTGTTATATACTACTTATAAGAAACTTCAGTGTGGTATATATTAGAATGTATATACATAATAAAGCATTCCAAAATATACAATAATTTAATTAATTTATTGTATTTTTTATGCTAAAGCTCATTGGCGAAAAAGTGAGTGAAATAATAGTTACTAATTATTCTTTAATTTTCAGTGTTGTTTTCAGAATCCTTAGTGTCCCATTTCCTTTCGCTCTCAGGTCATATTTTGTTTCAAGTTGGTTTCGTTATAGCAAACGTGTAATCATCATTATTTACCGCACAAGCTTCACATTATGATAGTTCACCAGAAAACAGTTCATCTTTTCAAAGGTTCCGTATCTATAAAGCTTCAGAGATCGATATATTACGCTATCGGTGCAAGTTTTTTGAATTGGCCAGTAAGAATTGTTTTTTAATAAAATAATAATTGTTCTTACAAATTAGTGGATATTTAAAAATTAAATACGCTGAAATTTATTTGAATAGAAAAAAAATCGCTTTATATTTTGATTATAACTACTGTTGCTGTAGCAATCACAACAATGCTAAGATATACTTTTATTGGCTGATTATGAATATACCAAGAACAGTGGAAGTGGGCAGAAGTTAATGAAATGAGTATTTTACAATTTTTGGACGAACAGAATGACGGCAAAAATGAGGAAAAGATTCTCAGAGTGGGCTCACTGCTTCAGTCAACGGTTGTATTACATGAAAAAATGTTTATTTCCAAAAAAATCTTCAGATATTCATATATTTTTCTGTGTTTGTTTAACTACGATTAGATCAATGTATAATAGTCAGTGTAAGAAACGAGTTCGCATGTGTTTCTGGAAACAAAATGTTACAGAATATTAATTTATACGGTAAAATATACGACTCATATACTTATCCCATTGTAGAAGGTGAACTGAAACACAATTCTACAATCTTTGATTAAATGTATTCGATATATCTGTATTCTATCATAGATACAGAACCATTGACGTACGCTACCACTTTTATCTTTAACAAAAATGGAATCAATTACTAAATGATAACCTTAACTTTAATGATATTTTACATGTACGGTATAATCTATTTTCTGGTGAATAAAATACTTTGTTGTACCTTTTATTTTGTTACACATGTGATACAAATCATTATTGTGCGTAAATTTCAATCACGTTTTGAATGTAAATGATGTTACATTTTATTCACAACTAAATTGCTTTAAACTAATGTTTAGATAAGAAGAAGCAATCTCCGGCGCGACGCGGCTCCTCGGCGGGGGACGGCGGTGGCAGCAGCAAAGCTAGCACGCCTGCTCCATCACCGCAGCACTCCATCGAACCTGTAGCTGGACCCAGCGGGAAATGTAAGCTTCAGTCATTATACGGGTACTTATAATAAGGTATTTTGCTGAGATACCAGATTGGTTAACTAGCAAATCCAATAAATTGTGCGCATCCTTGAAAGCATTGGTCTCGTATGCTTGACTCCATTTGATATAAAGGTGTTTCATTCGTCACTAAAATTAATAGAATAATAATAATCCATAAACATATAATCAATCGCCCTGCTCGAAGGACCAATACTTTCTTGATATTTGTTTAGGACGTATAATTTTCAACGTGGTTTGAACGAATAATGTAGTAGAATAAGAAGTGTCGTATGCAAACTCGATTACGGCTGTATTTGTACAGTAATTTTGCTTCTTATTTTCAGCTTCAGGTGGTTCAACTCCCAGCAGTTCCAAGGCCCCACAGCCAATGACGTCCCCTACCACCAAGGCGATAGAACCCGTCGGAGTGATCAGCTCTATAGCGACTGCTACCTCCGCGACTGTGTCGACTATCACAGCTGCTCCTGTGAGGTACGTTCGGTCAGACTCAATTCTTTAGCATGCTCGAATCTGTTACCGGTTACCATGCAGTCACGTAACAGTGACCAAAAGGTAATAGTTTGCATTAATCGTCATTGTTCTCGCAAAATATACTAAAACGTAAATTTGGCAGAAGTAGTTGTTATTTTAATTGTTCTTCATTTTATTTATTCAGAATGCTTTTAATTGTTTGATTGTGCTAAATGTTAAATAAGTTTTTCGAACAGTCAAGTCTATTTATTTAAACGTATTTATTTTAACTTACAACTTGAACAACAGCTCGATCGAGACGTCTTCGCCGGCTGTGTCCACAATCACGACGACTCCAGCGAGGTAAGTTCCACCACAAATTATATGTTTGCATGCACAGCATGGTTTAACCTGGTAGATATTTAGAGTTATGAGGTCGGGTTGCCGTAGCGGGAATTTGCTTAATACAATCATACGAAAAATTATTACCTATTTGGTATTGGCAAAAGCTTAGTCAAACACTGTTCGCTGTTGGTTTTCTATGCCTGATGGACATACTAATTATTCTAAATTTCAAAAGACATTTAATTGGCTGTTGACGTACTTTTGTTTAACCCGAAACGGATTAGCAGCCCAATGGAGACGATTACGTCGGAATCTCTCTCCAGTATCACTGCCACATCAGAGAGGTAAGTGTACGCTGGCTTGGTTGTATTGTATTGGGGCTAGTGCGTCGCGGTGAGGACCGCGATGTTTGTATCATCTCGAATGTATAGAAGGGAGGCGAACGCTAGGAGCGTTGTTTAGGCATAGCTTAGTACGCATTCTATACTGGAATAGGTTTAAGAACGTTATTTCTCACAAAAGACAATATTGTCGCTTACATGGGAACAAATAAATTCGAAGTAATTATTTTTTATAAGTCCGGTGCGGTTAGTTAAACAAAAAAAACAGTGTTATTGGTGATATAAGCCTTATATCTTATTCAAAGTGTCGCTATTATTCAAATCCAAATGCTGACCACTTTAGAAGTCGATAGTCTAATAAACAAATCTATATAAAATTGATTAATCGATCCTAATAACACATGCATCTTTCATTCATTTGTCATTCATTCATTTGAAATTAAAAATATTTGAATTTTATTACATAAAGTAAGAGTAAAAATTTCAAACCCGATTCAGAAAGATTCATTAAGAATTCAGTAATTTACTTCTCGCTCTAGGTCTCATGCGCGTTTTGCCAAAACAATAGATTTTGTAATTTAAATATGGGGGAACATGTTATCTTCTTAAGCTTTCTTAACGCTATGTTTTTAATCCCCACTGGAAAAGCAGCTCATTGGAGCCAGTCCCATTGGCAACTGTCTCCACTATCATGGCTGCTCCAGCGTGGTAAGTTAGGCCCGGCTTGATCTCTTCTCCTTAATCTACAGACTGGTTTTGATATATGTAATGTTTTTATTTCAATACTCTGAGATAATAAATTTCCTTTTTCTTAATCACCACGCTACGTAATTCGCGTATAAAATATATATTGTTTTGCGTCTAGTGTTCTAAACATTTTTTGTATCCAAATTGGAAACGCAGCTCTCCAGAGACAGTTGCAACGGCTTCTGTCCAAGCTGTCGATGTAATGAGTGAGCAGACGAGGTAAGTTAGGTCACTTTTATCTACTAGACTACACAACGGCCACTACAATAAAACACAAATAAGGTGGCAACAATTCTGTTCACATTTAAATCTCTGCAGAGATAGTCTTGCATTAAGCGGATATTTAAATCGTTTATTTCCTACATATCTTACCTTTTGAAGTGGATAATCTCAGATCATGAAAACATCATTCCTTTTGTTTGCGCTTAATACTCTCTTTATTTCTAACCCAATTGGAATCGCAGCGCTCCGGAGACAGACGCTTCGGAAACTGTATCTGCTATCTCAGACCCAATGTCTCCGATAGAAAGGTAACATGAACATTACTTGATAAAACTGTTCGTGTTTGAAATAGTCACTCCCAAGTCTTGACCAAAAGAAGGTCACCGAGTCTGGTAGTTATATGGTCATAAGTATAAATAATAATTGCATACCAAATTTTGTCAACTCTGATTTGTACGGTATTCTAAACAAATTATGAATATTCCCAAATGTGCTTCTGTACGCTTTTCATATCATCTCTCATTCATAATGTCAACAAAAAGTATATTTATAAATTAAAGTCATCTAAATTTCGTCGAATTAAAAATACACACACACACACACAATCAATGTAATTGGCTATTTTAACTGGTATTTTTTTGACCCATATGAAAATAGCGTCCCGGACACAGATGTGTCAGCGCCCGCGCCTGATAACACACCGACGCCGACGTGGTAAGTTAGGCTTTGGCCGCTCTTGCACCTGCCCTCGTTATTCGGTCGGTTTATACTTGAATCAGCAGGTGCGAACAAATTTACTTCAAATACTCTACTCTTTAGAAAACGTAATTTGCAATAATCTTGGCCAGTTTTTACTTAGCATCAATTTTAGTTTGAAGTTGTTACGTTCAGATTACGCTGAGCATAAGACGAGACTTTCAATTCATGATATATATTTTATGTTCCATTTCATGCATTAACATCTTTATTTTTCACTGTTGAAGTTACCGCTTGATCACCTGAATATCTTAGGTTAAAATATATGAAATATGAACATCACTGAATTAATTATGTAATTCGCTACAATTATAAAATGAACTATTCCGATAATGTTGAGTGATATCAATCAGTCATATTGATTTCTGTAATTCAATCGAAACTCGTTAGTTAAACAAAGCTAAATGTTTGTTAATTAGCGCTTTTTATTTTTTTTTACTCCATCCGGAACAACAGCTCCACGGAGACATGTACGTCGGCAACAGTGTCTACTACCACGGTTACCACGAGGTAAGTTAGGCTCTTAATGTTGCCGATACTTTTACACCACAACGGTCTTTTCGTTTCAATCATATATAAGTTAGTAATGCGCTAAAATCTGTTATCAATGTGGGTTCCCATACTTAGGACGTTGCAAAAATAGTATGATATTGATCGTTATTGAAATATTTGATCTAACTGCGCCTATTTCAGTCGAAATCAATCTACAAATACCAGTACTATAGTACTAGTAAAAGATGTATATACTTATTTGATCGAAAATGACTATCTTGCCTTGCTTGCTAGTTTCGGTAGCTGGAAATGGTACAATGGAATGGATCTTAGGTATAGTGGCGTTAACGGTCCGTAGAAATAGGTGCGGCCGATCTTACAATTTTAATAGTAGTTTTTTGACACATAGCCATGTTTTCCGTAGATTAGCGCCTATAATATAAATGGTATTCAATGAAAGTATTTCGGCAACGCAAGTCCACGCGCGGATTACCTCTAGTGATAATAACGTCGCTTAATTGCTTCGAAGGGCGTGCAAAATGCGTTATGATTTACAGTTTATAGTTTTTGGAATCAATATGCGACTAATATACATATGTTGGCTTACATAATTTTTAACGATGAAGTTATCCAAATTTGGTACAATGACAAAACGACAATATGTTGTTATGTCTTCATGTTATGACAAAATCATTGGTATTTTAGAACCACCTTTCGTATAAGTATATTATTTTTGAAATTTATTTAGAAAAAAATGTATGGAGTCGTGACATAATTTTTTTCTTTAACCGTGACCGGAACCACAGCACCATGGCGTCTGTCACTTGGGCAACCGTGTCTACTATCACAGCAACCCCCTCAAGGTAAGTTGAAGTCGGCAAAAGTTTAACCCATCACGATGAAAGGGCGGTAAGCATGCCGAAACTAATAACTTGCTTTGTTCACTCCACATGTACTTAATTAATCTGGACACGGAGAATGCAATGCCAATAATTTTAGGTTTGCTAGTAAATCAAACTAACATACATTGAAACGCTCTAATTTTCCAAGCCGCATGAAAATTTTATTCTTTTACATTCTATAAAAAGTTAAACAATCGAGATGTTTCTGGATAAACACATATTTTTATGTTATATATAAATAATTAGCTTGATATCTAATAGTGCTTTATGTATATTTGTCATATAAACGGGTGTACAGTGAGATTGTTTTATTCCGTACAGCACGGCCGTAAGCACGTCGGTTGTACAGGCTCCGCCCAAACCGGCGCCGTACGAGTCGGTCATCACGAACACTGACATGATGGAAACCAAACAAACGAAGAAGCGGAAGGCCGTGTCTGCGGCTAACACGCCCACGGCACCCGTCGATTACGCGATTTCTTCGCCTGCGCCTGTTGTAAGTCTAATACATGTAATTTTTCCATCGTAATACACAATCGTATAAAAAGTACAGAATCATACATACGTGAAGTTCCGATGTTTTTTATGATTACTTTTACTACATATACAATCTGTCTATAGAAGTTTCCTTGTGAAGTATTCACAGTGCGATTTTAAATTATGATACTGAGCTCAAAAACGACACTTTGTATGTAACCAATATTTACATATTACTACATGTATATATAGTGATATATACATATAATATATATTTGAGTTAATTCGAGATCTAATAATACGTCGTGACAATTTGCATTATAACGGATTTTTATAACAATTTATTTGTAAAGATTCTTGCTATAAAGCGTGATAATAACAATTAAATGTGCCAGTAGTGAAATAAAAGTAAACTCGTCCAAGTAGGAATAAGCCCTTATATGAAAAATTCCTGCTTAAATGGATGACCTTCGTAATGTTATTGTATTGTTTTGTAGCAGAACGAACCCAACGCCCCACAGCCAGCTAGTAACAATAACGCGTGGGAGAGCAACACG
>DWJN01000356.1:0-25304 GCA_018248895.1 Carystus phorcus
AAACGTCTTTCTGTGTTGTCTATGGCACCCACGACACAGGGTATCCTAGTGTGGGGCTATGAGTGTGTGGCGTTATTGTATTGTATTGTATTGTGCTTTCTTTCTTTATTATTATGACGTTCTTTGTATAAATGACCTTGTTACATCTTGTAACATGATGTCAAAATTTATCCATTTTTATCGGGGGTAATAAATAAATAATAGGAACAAATCCATGTCTCAACTCATATACCTAATATTAAAAACATGCTGAGTAAAGATTCCGTAACAGTTGCTTCTTTTTTAAACTTGCTATAAAATGATGATGACCAGAGTCCCGTACTGATAAGTGCTCAATCATTTCAATGTAATTATGGTAGCATCGTGACTGCATTACTCATGAATGCGGTAGAGTTGGGCTCCCTTAATCAAATAACAGACAGTCAGCGCCAACCGGCAGTTGTGGCGCGATTCTGGTCTTATCGCAATTAGCCAATTACAATTTTCGATTACCACGAAGCGTATCTGGTGCCGGCGGGCTATAAGCATACAGGTTTTGTGGGTTTTGTGCGACGTCGCACCCGTAGGGAGTGCACGGGTGGCCAACTGCTTTTTACGGCTAGGCTCCCCAGCTGCATCTGTCCATATTGTTTATGATGCCCTTGTTTGAATCGTTTATCGTGTTGGTATTTCTAAATTTATGTTATTTAAAAAGTAATAGATTTTCGCAACATAAATTGGTGTTTTGGCCTATCTACCACATGTTTTTTGTTTATTGCTATAAGCAACGTATCTTTGAATGGCAATGCTTTGAATCTCTAATTTTCTAGAATGAATTGGGTTATACACAGGTCATGCACGCGATTCCTAGCAGTTATATATAGATATGTCGTCGTCTTGCGTACCAATAACAATGATTTTATAAAGGAATCAACAATTGACGCGAAAATAATATTACACTAATCCCACGATATATTGACCTGTCGTTGCTTAGCTTGATGAAGTCCGTCTCGTGTTCGCCACTGACCGATAAACAATAAATCAATTTATGCTAAACACTCCTAGTTGGCTGCCGGTCACCGACTCGCCTCCACCCTATTAGTGAACTGTATTGCGGTTGCCCACGACCGCATGAGCATTCTTCAACATTTATAAGTCACGTTCTAGAAAGCCCGTGCTGAGCTCTGTTATCTTTGAGATAGATGTTGAGAATTTAGAATACCTGAATTATATCCTTGATCTCAATCTCCAATAACTATGTTATACTTAGACTTAGTCTTGAAGTAGATAATTTCCGATTGCTAGCTCGGAAGGAAGAAAAATTAAATGTTAGGTCATTTCTCAGCATCTCAATCAGATTAACTTAATTAATATGTATGCGTTCTGTCATTCTATATTCTGATTAGACAGATATGAAACTGCCGAAATAATTTTACACCAATATGATATTCATATGCAACGGTAGATTTCGATGTATTAACTTTAATTGGAATTTAGCTATCGTCATAATAAAACTGGAACGGAGTCAAATAAATAAAATTATACGTTGGTGTTGACAAATTTAATTATCTATAACACTGCCATTATACTGTTATATCAATTTTTATTATTGTTAAAAAGATTACGAGATACCATTCCTCTTCTCATTCTGTTCTATTATAGTCATAATGGTAAGAACATGTGATAATCTTTTACCTAAAAAAAAGTTATGAATGGAAATTAAATCACATTCAATTACTCTTTTCTTCGTATTATGTTTGTTGGCCTTACACAGTTATCTGCAAATTGAAAGTGCGTCTCGTTAGCGAGTCATTTATATCAATAGCCCGCCATTGACTTATTGATAGTATCTCTGTTGCATTACCGAGATTTTGCGGAATTGCGCTCACGTTCAACCATTTAACTAGCTCAGTTATTCTAATGGGCACCAGCTTGCGTCATCAACTAGGATAAACCGCACGATTGTTTATATTCAGTGCAATAAGTGTCCACTGTTATTATTTTTATTATTCGTTATCCATAATTATAACTTTAACTTTTTTTGGTCTAGAAATATAAAAATATCATGGTATTTAAAAATTAATATTTAGTTAGGTACATCATGGTACTTGGAAACTTTAATCACCTTACTTGAAATGTTTTTGTTTATGGTTAAAATAAACGAAATGCTAGTAAGGTTTCATGTTTTGAGAATTGAACTTAGGTTAGGCGACGTGTTTCTCAAAACACGACATAATTACTAATAGTAATGGAGCATTGCGAAATGTATTTTAACTTTACGATCTCCTGTAACTCGACGCAGAGAGATTTTTAATTTACTTAACCCATATATTTCATTATGCCCTGCTCCTGTCGATGCTGTCGAGATTTTATAGTGCTCATAAAATTGGATGTTTCCTGATTTATATTGCACTTCGGAATATTACGCTTAAGAGATAAATGGTTGTTACATATTTTACTTTTATTCATCTACAATATTACCAACTCTATGTCATTAAAATATAATATAGCATATTGGTCTTCGCAGGGCGAGAAGTTTTTGTAGCCTTTGAGGCCTTGAAGAGCAGGTCATTGCGAACTTCAATTAATTGTACAATATTTGCAATACAGATTTATATCAAATTTGATATTTATAATTGCAAATATATAACGACTTTTCATTACAAAGACTTTATTTTTTTACCCTTTCAGAGATTAGCGTTCCCGTTATTCAGGGTAGGACGGACAAATGGTTTATCGACAGCTTAGGGTAAATAGGAAAGATTGCTGAATTCATAAGATATAATATAGCCTTTGAAATGACGTAAGATTAATATATGAATAGTAAACAGGTAAATACGAATAGATTCGCAAATTGGTCAAGGATTACTCATACGTAAAGTTCTCTTAATATCAGCGCATGATGCCTGTGAACATACTTAGTTGCAGTTTGCAGTTATTGAAATCGTATTGTCAGGGCAGCGTACATCACCGTGGAATATTTAACAATAATAGTATCTTTCATTGACATTTCTACTCTCAAAGAAACCCGACTTCACTTTGCTTCGGGGACCCTATACTTTAGTGCCGTGCCAATAACAGTTGCTATTATTTTCACATATTATAGGTATCAAGATTAATTGCACTTTAAATTAAAGATACATTCACAAAGCTATGTCAAAACATTAATGAATCTATTAACAGAGTACGAACTTCCCCCGGGATAAGATACAGATTAATTTCCCAGATGAAAGTATAAATCATACATTTTTATTTATATACGAAAGGTTTTACAAATGTATACGGGACAAAATACATATTTTATTATACTTTAGGCAAAAAATTGTTTTCAGGCAACGCATAGTTTAGATTTACAATTATAGACAATTATACTATTTCAGTCGTTCTATTTACGTACAATTTTTATAAACAAAAGACATGCTTCGACTAGTATGTGTAGGTTACATTTTTAATTTGTATTTCATTAAAAATGTATTCAAAGTATAAATTATTAGATATATTCTCTAGAATATAGTTTAAATTATTATTGGTAATATTTTATGTTCTTAAGCGCATGTATTATCACCGACCTGAAATAGACGAGTTGAATTTGAATTTCAGAATTGTTGCCTGTGTCGACTTTTGTTAACTTCTAGAATACTAATAAATGTTGTCAAAAATAATTATTTTTATTATGTATTCATAAAAATGCAGACCCTGCTCTGCTTTCAAGTATATTCATAGATGACTTAAACGTCGTTATCATACATACATAGTAGACGATCATTCAAAGGCATTCCTACTGCGTCGTCCTCAACCTATTGAACGATGCTGTATGATTATTGCACAGGGTTTACTCATTGCGTCTCGTGGGAAACGCTCTCGCTGCGACAGCACTACATACGCCTAGTTAGATTAGTACGTGCTCCGAACGTGTGCTCTATAACGAATAGCTTGCATTACTCGAAGTTAGTAAGCGAATTCTTTACGCCTGTAACGATATTTCTTAAGAAATATAAGTGGTTAACCGATTTCTGTTTCGCTGGATGTTCTTATGCTCTTCCCGCTTTTAGCATTTCTTACACATGCTATGCCCAAATATAATTCCTGTTCAACAACAATAATTAAGTATATAAAAAATATCTTCATATTTGATAAAACTGTGAATCTAAACCATTTTCGAACCCACTAAAATAAACACCAAAATATCATCAAAAGTGGTCGAAGAGTTTAACACGAGTCCAGTGTTCACAGAGACAAACGAATATTCTATATAAGGTTTAAGAGTTACGGATCATATAATAATAATAATAATGAATAGATATTTGAAATGTCGCCTTTACAGTAAAAGGTCGTTCGCATAATAAGTTTATTTGTGACACGTTTTATATACGACCATAAAATTTAGTTTCCTATACTTATACAATTTATCTCATTATTTCTATCCATATCGTTACGGCTATCGAGTTCTACAACATCTCTACTCGTTCTATTGAACTTCATAGCAATGTATTACAGCTAGCAGCTTTGATCACAATTTCGCTTCCATTTTAGTACTGACGCATTGCATCGACGAAAGCATAATCACGCCCTAAAATAGAAACTACAAAACTGTTTCGCTGACCCTTTGAAAAGCTCGGACTTGTAACTCAATATCGAACTCGTAATCTCTTAAAACGTGCAGTTGGAAAGTTTATAGTGCTCGTGTAAGCTTTCCTTGATGTTTTCGATATACCAAGCTTTTGCAACATCATCGTAAATTTCGGCATTAATAATCGATATTCAAATAAAATATGATACGCCGGAAAATGCTTAGCTGGCTTTTAAATTTGAATGAAAGCGAGATTTCTCTCGCTATTTTGATGATTTATTGTTGTCGTAGTTTCATGATCACATTTTTTAATATCTACTCAAAAATAATTTCGATATAAAATTTTACGCATATCATAGTCTATTTACACTTATAATAGTAAGTAAATGTAAGGGCATTTATACTTTTAATAGCTTCGTATTATTTTCAATCGGTATTTTCCAGTTGAGCGACGAGTTGGTATGTAGGTGCGTCCATACATTTACTTCGTACTGGTCTCATTCTGTCTGCCGGACAATGATCAGAAAATAAGAAAAACCTGCGGGTTTCCTTTGTCAGAGGTGCCGTGCGCGTGCTTACCTGCGCCACTATTGCTCGATTGACGTGTTGGTTCTGCTTAATTGCTTCTGTAACGAGATTCAATTTTCATTGTGTTATGTTAGTATTCCGTAGGGCCGGTATAATTTGACAAGACATTTTATAGCGACCAATTATATACGCATAACGTAACGTAGTGACGATTTGCATTGAAATTTGTGGGTTACGTGATCGCGTCACTAGTTCGGTGTCTTTATTTATAGATCGATATTCATCAGTCACGTGTAATTTAAACCTAACCGGAAATTAAAATCACAAGTAACTACATATTTTTTTTTATGATGCAAGTTTTTACGAAGTTGTAAAAGGTTAAGGTTTATTTTGAAACACACTTATATACGTAATGGATACTGTGGATTTTTGTATTATATTGAAATTACATTGTTAAATCGGTTAGTAATGTATAGGTGCTGGCAGTCTATCATGGCTGTCCCTCAGAGTCTATTATGTTCACTATGTTCTTTGACAATAGTTGATGATAATGGATGATGATAGTTAGATCTTACCGTGAAAATGATAAACCACCTCTTTAACACTGTTATACAATTTAAACTTTAATCCATCATTTAAGGTAATATTTTTTCTGAATTTATTATTCAGCGCCATTTCGAAAGAAGCTTATTAATAATTCTTCTTATTCGTTCACATTTGCCAGTATTCCATTTATAGTGCACTTGTGATTTGCCCCAAGTTCCTTGAAGAGAAATGTTAATTAATGGTCAATAAAAGCGCGTCCCTTCTGAGTAATCACATTAACTCACCGCAATTATGAATGATCCTTAATAGCTTTGTGCAATAGTCTCGCACAATACTATTAGATTCAGAGACAATAAATAATAATACACATTACGTGTGACACTCTCCTCAAAAATCAAAAATCATTTTTCTGTTTTGTTATCCAAATGAATTATTATTTTAAAATGTTTATTAGGATTAGGTTTCACAAAATATCGTAAATCGGTTTCATCAATACAAAAATTATATTCGAATATAAAGAGGTAAGGTAAGAGTAAGTTAATAAGGAAGGTAAATAAGTAAGTGTAAATTTGGCGTTTGCCGAGTGTTTGTGTTACTTTTTTCACAATGTCGTAAACTTTGAAGTTTCAAGTTACAATACGTAGATATAAATAATATGCGATTGTAAAAAACTTTCACGAAAACCATGTTACGTATTTCAACGATCGAGACGATTTATGTAGTACTAAAATAGCTTATTCATATTTAAATGGATGCCGTGGTATGGATGCAATAATTTAGTGGCGAAGTACATGGGGTGTAGCTGTGCGTATTAAAACGCATAGGATTTGCATTTTTGTCTCCGAGAAAGACATTTATCCATCTACTTTATAAGCCGACCTCGTCAGTGTAAAGTGAATATCAATTATACGCCCGCCGTCCATTGAACGAATAAGCGTGGATAACCATACGTTAGGGCCATTTAAGACCCCCACCATGCAATAGTATTCGCAAATTACACTGTCTATTACGATTTAATGCAACGTACGTGACGGATGAATAGAAATCATCGCATGCTCAAAGTGGTAATACTCAGCAACTTTATCCCTGCTATTTTGAAATCGACGCGTCATTCGCTATTGTATTACCCCTATTTGTGTCGTTATTCTATACGGGATGTCTGCTTTAACGTAGGCATATTCAAGACTCATTCCGTTTGCCCTGGATGGCGGCGAAAATGGAAGATGCGCGGTCTACTTTGTGGTCCGTCTGAATGTGGGCATCCTTGATACTGCGACCGCAAACATCGATCCAGACATGCAAACCTGTTTTTGAATCATCAGCCAAGTCCGCAGGGCGCTCATTGCACATTGCTCTCACGGCGTGGTGTGTGCGACGCGGAATTCGTAATGAGACGTGCACGTATTTGAAGGAACGTTGACTAATTCATTAGTTACCAAATTTTTTTATTTATTACTCGTCGGTTGCTAACTGCCCGAGGTTCCGTTTGTATAAAAATATCATCCATCATTTAGGGACACGTGTGGTCACAGTTGTTTGTTCAATCATTGTTTCACATACGCAGGCGGTGAAGTTCTCGAAGGTTGACTGGTTGGCAAATACCATACGAATAAAAAGTAACAGTTGTCATTGTCGCTTACTCGTAGAAGACTTGGTAATTACGACATGTTTGTCGAATGTCGCTCATATTGAAATGATAAAGAAACGCAGGGCGTTGCATTGTATATAATTAAATTAAATCCATTGAGTTGGAGTTATAAAAGGTCGACAAGCCATTAACTCAGCTGCAGCTCGTTCCCTCGGTCCCTCCACCATGCCAATTCATTTTACTGATCGGTCGAACGCCCACAAACCACTAGTGGCGTGTTTATTTCTACGAATTAGTTCAGTGGTTATTACTATGCTAAGACAGCTGCGTTCACAAAATTTGAGCAAACACCGTTTATACATCGAAATCGAACAGACAATTTTCGATGAATGTATTCATGCAGCATACTTTCTTGTAAGTGAAATCAAGAATATTAAAATGATAAGTTCGAAAATCGCTCTTTGAGGAAATTGACAATGTTAGCTAATTGCACGAAAAGTATAAAAAATGTTGGAGGAAATATTTTTAAAGATTCGATATTGACAAACATCGCTTTACTTTGGTATTCCGTTTATACTAAAACTTATGCACGTCATTTTTTTATTCTACCACCGTTTCGGAAACATGCTTTTACATCGAGAGGAAGGAACGGCGAAAGAAACTCTTCAGCACATCTATATACTATCACTAGCCTTTGCGGAGCTGGATACGGCATTATTACTTCCAGGCGTCCGCGTCCCTATCATTTATGTATGCATCTATAAAAGCTCGATAAATAAAACCTTTCTTATCATCGGTCTTATTAAAAATACGTGTTACGACGTAGTGTAAAATAGTGAGCTTAAACAGAAATAATGACAGTATGTTTTGCGAAGCAGTTTTCAACTTTGGTCTTTGTAATATCAATCAATATTTTCGACTCTATTACTTTTAAAACTTGTTAGTTACGAAAAGAACTTAGATCATGTAATTTGACGCTTATCGTTTATAGGAATGCATTGTATTCTCAGGGCGTTATCGAAGGTGCAGTGCATGCATTAGACGGGCACGATTCTTAGAAACGTGCATGCGTGTGTGTGTGTTGCAGACGACATGACGTTTCACGTCCCGCGTCCGTCTCCGCGCCGCCAGGTGCGATCACGAGCGCAATGTCACTCGCATGCGCAACGACATTTCGCCAACGAATAGTTCACACCCTCAAACGTATAAATAAACAGCTCGGTGTAAATGAAACTAGACTAAACGTTACTTTACAATATACAAATACTGAGAATCTAAATATATGTTCATCTCTCTAAGTGCGTTGATATATGACTGGAACGTTTTAATTAAAACTATGTAGGTAAATAATTCAACGGTTACATTATCACGTTTATAGTGATTGTAGATGCTGTGAAGATCGGCATTTCCGTTAGACAGCGTCGTAAACTTCTATATTTACGACTAGGGAGTGTTCGCGACTTTTCGTGTACGAGATAGTCCAAATAAAGTTAAGTGGTTGGTTACATTAATATAATAAAGATTCAAAATAAGAAAACTGCAGCATAATTATAATTTGTATAAATTGCAAGCCCATCTGATCTCTTCTCAATTTTGAAGCTTGTTGAGACTGTGGGCACTAGTCGTTAGCCATAAGTCGTTAGCCTAAATAGTATACGAAAAGTTTATAATTATATAAAAATATATCTTTATTATATTTCTAACTCTTCTATTCATGGGTATGCCACAGAACTCCTCCTAAATGCACCGCTTTTGTCAATCTTTAGGTGTTTAAGTGGATAGGATTCTCAAATCGATTGAATAGAAAATGTTTTATTTTTATGTTGCAGGATGTTATCTGCCGAATACGTTAGATACTTTTATAAACTTATAAAGTATTTTTAATATTTTATTTTGCCCTAGATACGATCATACATGAATACAACTATGCCTACAAATACTGGTAATGAAATATTAAAATTTGTTGATATCGGTTCTCTTTTAAAATCGAGTATTAAATAAATCAATCCAACAATTACAAAAAACAACAAAATGTTCAAGCATCCTGTGTTGCGTCAACTTTTTCAAAATTATGAAGGGAAGTATAAATATATAACTTAACCGATGGTAAAATTTACTTTAAACCCACGCGTACTTCACTGACTTCGATTCATTCTAAAATTCAAAGGATCCATTAGGGGAGCGATGAAAAAATGGTATTTATATCGTATCGATCGTAGGACATGAGAACGGGATGTAGCATAATTAATATTTCATCCGTGATATCGAATGCATTCAGACAAAGACCTACCAGGGAGCAGGCGCGGCGTACTATACCGTGAACACATTTGTCTTGATAAATGTTTAATGTCTCATACGTGTTATTATCGGTAAATATGAACTATGAATTTATACATTTAAATGAAACAACAAAAATACCGATAGTAACTATTATGTGGAGGTTTCAGTACAATAGTATTCGAATAACCACGACTCCCCTTGGGACATGGACATTAATGTATCTTATTCGTACATCGCTCTAATAAGATAAGTACAACCGGTAATCACGGAGGATAAGAGCACTGTTTTCATGTTGTACCGTTGCTATTTGATTTTATCGGGTAATTGGTAATTGAGATCAATTTTCAGTTCTAAGCAAATTTATGTTGATACTTAGCAACAACATGTGTAGTAACACTGATAACAACTAAAACATGTTATAGTAAATATTTGAGCGGGAATGTGAAATTGTGTTTTTATGGTATTTAAACTGCAGATAAAAAAGAAATTTTATCTTTGACGTCTGTGAAGACGGATTAACTATGTCATCACAAATGTCGCTGTAATGTTAAGAAAATTGCGTTATTTATTAGTTGTAAGTTAATTATTGTGATAATAATTTTGCTATAGATAAACTTACACAAATATGTATCTTATAACAATAATTGCACCACAATTAGATTTGCAGCTCCTAATCGGATGAACTGGTTTTGTTTTTTTTTTGTCTGAAAGGATTTTTTTGTTTGAGTTGATCGAAAGATTTTTTCAACTGGTTGAAAGTTTTTTTTCTACATGTTTAAGAGATATGAGAAAATTTTAGTAGTCTGATTCAAATTTTACTATCCTGTGAACTCAATAATATAATAATTATGCCCTACGACCGTCTCTACAGAAAAATAGAGGTTTAAATAATTGTATTTTACTTTCACACCTACCTTATTACCACCTACCTACATAAATATTATTTTAAATTTAAAGTATTTATTATTTACTGGTAGTGTCAGTAAACTCATTCGCCTTTATTACAAAATAAGGTCTAAACCACGATTATCAAGTAGAGGCTTATCTTTCATACTATACTTTAAGCCAAGGTTTATTTTACTTGTTCTAATAGAAGTTTAAACCGGTACGTTGCTAGTCCACGTTTTGTAATAAGGCCGATTATATTTACATTGTCATAAAACCTGTGGTTGTTGTTACTTTTAAGCATACTGCAAGCGCCAAGGACAGAATACAACTAATTATTTATAATTATTGTATTTTACTATTCTGGTGTGAACTGCCATAAGAAAATTATTTTAAACGTGTCTCTCCAATCAAATTGGCGTACGATATGCATTTTCCTGTAGCGGTTAGCCAGTATAGAATGCGTGCGTCGCGTGCCTGTAGCACATCGCGCGTTAGCCAGGTGTTCATGCGTTTATGAGCTATTACAATACTGAATTTACGACACTTCTAATCAACGAAGTATCAAGTCTTGAAACGTAGGCTTTTAATAGATAGACGACTCTCGTATGACTCACGAACGCTAATGTGATTTCTGCTTATGACTAAATTTTGAAGATTTTTGCAATACTTAAAACATGAAGAATGAATTCATCTTTCGTTTCATTCGAACATTTCATACGAGCTAACACTTCCACTACGTTCGTAAGCCTTAGTAGATGTTTTCACTTTAGTCAAATGAGGTAATTGATTACGCAGAATTAACAAGTGGATATATTTCAAATGCTCCGTTACCTTTTACACACTTAAGTAAATGTCATAGTGTGATGAAGTTTATAACGCCTGGTCTATCGCCAGATGCCGTTGTTTGTATTGGAGCGTCTCCAACGAGCAGGGCTGCCAACCCTGTTGATTGTTTTATTCATACAATTTGTTGATTTAGTATTGATGATGTACAATAGATGATTAAAGTATAATCATAGACATTAGAATTGTCGTGGATAATATGTGACAAATATTTCAAAATAAATGCACAATAAACAAATTTTAGAAAAATACACTATTGAGAACTGTATGTTAGGTAATTCCCAATTAACCAAACTAATGAGAAGAAAATGTCCAAAAGTTATTTAATTAGTTACCCTTTATGGGAGTTTTAACAAATTAAAATTATATTTGACAGACTTCCGGTGGATACGGAAAGAATAAATACTAGGAAGAGAAATTATTATTTATACACCGTGGTGCCCGTTATTTATTTAAACTAATCGGGCAACGGTGTCAAGGAGCTGCGCCAGTTGCTCGTCGCTCGACAGCTCCAACTGGGATCATTTGTCAAACGATCACCGCACAGTCTCCATTGTCTCACGCTAACTGCTACTCCACGCTGGCTTCTGCCACATTCACATGCTAATTGCATCGTTATATTTCATTTACATTTCATGGCCGAACTGACACGTCCATCGCGAAGATGCGTGGCCTGATTTTATGAATCAAAGTGGCGAAGTTAGAGATACATATTTTTACTTTTAAAAATATTCTCACTTAATTAAGCCCCTAATATAATACAGCCATAGAATAAAATGAGTACCGACAAGCTTGCGACTCTAAGCACTGTGAATAATAAAATAAATCCGTTATGTTCTATGGTATATTATTTTAATCAGCTTCACAAATAATTTGGCCTAATGAGATTATGTTTATCTTGTCACAACATGGTTAAATTGATCGCTGGTACATACACATAATTGATTGGGAATAAATTTTATGGTGATGCATTCATTTAGCTACAAGTGTTCCTAAATTCCAACACGAGCATGCGGGGATCACTGCTGTTACACAACTGCCCTGCGTAGGTGTAGGTCAAATGCGTGGTGTTTAAATCTCCCTACTTTATAAATTTTTCGACAACAAAGTTGTCTCCATAAACAGTATTGGTTGCATCGACAAAAGGAACAGAGAATAGTATTTAATGAATTCATCTGTGGAAAGTAATTAACCTTAACTGCCCATAATATATACTGGAACAGTTAGACTGGAGAGATGTTTGCATACTGAGTGACAATGAGTGAAAAGCCGGAGGACAATTGCCTGTTCGAAACGATGTACCGGCTTGCTTGGAACTCATGTAAATGAAGAGTTGCGCACTATTCTAGTGGAACGCACGAACAATGTAGGGCGTTCCGAAGAAACAACGACCTCATACGGATATACTTACGCTATATGCTTAGTACATTCTATTCAAGGGAAACCGATAATATGAGTAAGACTTGATTTATGCATTCTCTCTTAGTTAGTGATTTAAAATTCAGCCATGTTATTAAAACGTGCAGTGAATTTAGTTGTAGATTAACGAGTCTCATAAATTCCTCCGAAGTTCTGATTCAGTGTTCAAGTAATTTCCATCGGAATAATATTAATCAATAATTTCAACAGCTCGGCCACTTGTGTGGTCGCAGTAAACATTTAAGAGCAAAGTTGCCTAGTGATTCGTTGAGATTTAAATTTTATTTCGTGCACTATGTATGGTAGTGTCGATGTGGAAATGAAATTTATTGTTGTCGTCAAACATGAATAAAATTGTCACGAAACCACGTGTACCTGGACGCTGTCGCATTGACGGTATCGAACACGCGCGGTGTCAGCCCAATCGCTTGTGTATCTAAGATGAGCGCAACGATAAAGGGCCGCGTGAATCAATCTTCCGATTCGGAACATTGGACGTTATCTGAGATCAGCGCCCACATAATGAAAGCCCATTCTTCAATCAGTCAGCAATGGTATACACACAATTGCGTGCTGTTGCTCAGGGAACCGTATAGGCTAGGGGCTAAAATCATGTTCAAAATGCTCGCGTCACTATTACTCCCGAAGTTAATTAGAGATGAAAGTAACAAGACGATCTGCCAACGGCGGTATTTTGGTTAAATTGCCAGCGGGTATATGGACGGGAGATTGATTTTATTGTATCACTAATGAATTGTATTCATTGTCTTGCATAGCGAGATAACTGTTCATTTATTATAATGACTTTATGAAGCATTTATTACGGTATTCGTACGAGTATTGTCGCGAGAATAACCTTCGTGTTGTGAACATTATTATGATATTCACAATTGATCGTTAAAATACGCCCACTCGGTATTAAGACGATAATGATCTTGAAATCGGCGTAGGTCGTGTTTATTGGTTATCACTATTTAACTGACTTCAACGCTAACTAAGCTATAAATGAATTGGATATTTCTATGGGCATCTCAAATGCGCTTAAAGCTTCAACGAATTGTATAGATTACTTTTTTGCCTTTTCTGGGTCACATAGTCGTATCTCATAATAATTACGGTCCAACCTTAAGAGATTTAAAAGTCATTTTAAGTTAAACGAAAACTGGATAACTTAAAAAATATATAGTATATTAATAAAAAATAAAGGTATTAAAACAAAAAGTTGTGAGCTTGATTTGTATAAATAATCTCATAGTATATTGAAATTAAAGTACATACTATCGTGACGACAGATATGTCAGTTAACATTTTTTTATCGTGTATTAAGGGGAAATTTTTGTTCAAGTCTAGAAATATTATAGAGGTACAACTAAATTCAAATTTTTTTTTAATATCTCTTTCAACTTATTCTATGCAGGTTTCAGAAAATGGGAAATACTGAATGAAAAAAAAAATTCGTTGAACAGTCGACGAACAGACGAATCACCTAAATAAATCAATAATGCATTACCGTCAAAAACACAGCAGGACGTTGCCTTATTTCTGCGAAGAAAACGAGTAAAAAAATTAGGGCCTATTTTTATAGGACGGTAATCGTGTAATGTTTTATTTTCCATAGAATTATAAAACAAAGTTCTTCATTAAAATTCATTTCTTAATAATAACAAATTATAGTCTTACACAAATGTAAGAGTACGAATATTTATAAGAAAATATGATTTTTCCTTCGTGTAATCGTATCATGTTGATCTCAAACATAGACAACGATCTGTAAATTATAACATGATGTGTGTAACAAAATATTATGGTTCGTTGTGTAATTCGTGAGATAACATGGCTGCAGGCACACTTTGTGTGCGAGATAAAGTAACAGTTCATGGCTTTGTTATTTATGCTAATCTCATGGGCCTCATCCGAATAATTTTGAACTGACTTCAAAAGAGGAAATAATTCGGTTGTTTTTTATAATGTCTGTCACCACTAAACTCAGCTATTTATCGTACAGTAGACTTCATTTCATAGTTACACCAGTAATACTACACCTATAATTTTTCGAACATTTACATTACATAGTTATTAACAGCTGTGTAATGATAATCTGTTTAAAGAGACAAGCTCAATCTGGTACTGTAGTGATGTTCCGTTTGTTCTCGTATCGTGAACTTGATTTGTATTTTGCGCTACGTCTACACTATTGCGCGGCGTTGTAAGCGCAACACACCACGAGTCCACCGCGCATTGCGTTTCCGCCTTGCATGCAATCGCACCAGACGTTACGTCATTACAGTAGTTTGTCCGTATCTCATCAATTAAACGGCTCTCTGCTAATGCGTAAAGTTAAACCAGAGAGGTTACATATAAAATTTTTATTGAATTATTTCATTACTTAATC
The DNA here is from genome assembly GCA_018248895.1 of Carystus phorcus. Classification (NCBI taxonomy): domain Eukaryota; kingdom Metazoa; phylum Arthropoda; class Insecta; order Lepidoptera; family Hesperiidae; genus Carystus; species Carystus phorcus. The sequence continues at coordinate 15,034 of DWJN01000356.1, forward strand.
GCGTACAAGATTAATTATACAGACCTAGTTCAAAGTTTTATTGCATATGAGTTCGATGTAATTTCAAGAACAAGATATCAATGACTCGTTGCAAAACATGTTGTGGAGTATTGGGAATATGTGAACATATCAACAGTGCAATAGGTAATGTGTTAGTATGTAAATGACTTTGTAAATAATAAATTGAATGTTGTGTATAATAAATCACAACATATTAGCGAGAAATGACTGTAATTTGTCGCCCGACGATAATCATTTATTTCGTCCGCAGGATCAGAGTTTGTTTACAGTACATTCGCATACATCACTCCTCTTTATGGGATATACCTATAATGGGTTGATCGTATAAAATATGTGATTAGGGAACTCGGTGGCAGTTTTAACTAAATGTAGCGTTGGTCGATGGGGGTGGCAAGCGGGAGAGGTCAAACAATTTATGTGCGCGTGCGTCGCGCCTGCCATCTGTCTCCTTAATATAGATTTACACCGACATTGATTTCGGTTCGAGATTACAGTCTATTGTCTCGAATTACTTCCCCGTCATTCGACACTAGTTTATTGTTGACACGTGATATCGCGACAATTGGGTTAAATGTGTGAACACAATAGTATCACGTTCGGCATTATGTATGAACCCAAGTTTAAATTTTTTGCAGGCCGAGCTGGTCGATATGAGGGCAGAGTTGGTGCAGGCACGCGCTGCTTCTGCGGGTAAGTTTCTTTGTATACTTATATCCCTACGAACTATTTTATGTTGTTACCTTTAAAATTTTTTGTAGTCCAAACATTGCAACGCCCTTTCAGGGTTCATGTCGTTCGAAAAAATTATACTGTAACACCTTATGTACGCATGACTCAATAAAGAATATGATTATGATGATTATGATTATGATTACGAACTACTGAAAAATACTTTCGACGTAATTTCTTGGCTCTTTTTTTATAGTAGGTATTAATTAATGCTTGACCGCAATCACACCTTATAATTAGTAGCGAAGTGCTCCTAGGTAATAAAACACATGTGGTTCTTGATATAAAAATTTGTTTGTATTTTGTATAAAAATGTTTTCGTTTGAACATGTAGGTTTGTAGGTTACATTAAATTGGTGAAAAGTTTATTTTAATTTAAGTTTTCCTATTGTTTCACTATATCTCTTTAATTTGTTGATCTAGACCAATCTATATATAAAAATGTCTAGAAGAGAGAGGTATTTAGGTACACCGCGCGAGATCGATTCGGAAATGACTAGTTTATTTTGATCTAACTTCGACTATCTACCGACTTAAATAGGTTACGGCATATGACAGCATCCGGTCGTAGTCGAAAGTAACCGATGCGAATAATTGTGTCTAAAACAATTCTCTTAAATGTAAATTGAAGCTAACAACTTGACTTGCGGTCTTATAATACTGGCTACTATTAACACGTAAACACAAAAGTGTTAAGAACCATTTTCTCCTCTGTTTGTCAAACGTTTTTTATTGCTTTCGTATTGATTTAGCGTATGAGTTTTATTTTCTCAGTTATACAATGAATTAAATCGATGTATAACTGAGATGCTATTAGGATTCGTTTAAAATATCAATAATGGTCAAGGATGGATTTCGATTTTTTCAAATAATATAGTGTGGTATTAAAAATTATAATAACTTACACGTTGAGCGTACATCATATTAATGGGTCGATGAGCCGAGTTAATTGTAGTTAGAATCTAGGTGGCGCTGGTAGCTATTGCAATTATTATTTTGTACACGCACTCAAACCAAAAATTTCTAGATTACATCATGTCATGAATTTAGCAACTAGTTTTCCTAGTTCTATATTTATTGCAGCAATAACGACGAGGAACCAATAACAATAATAAAGTATAAGCAAAAATTAAGTCAAAGTTTATAAAAGTTTCAATGGTTTATACACAATGCAACTGTGCACATAGGTCAAAATTGACAAACTCCTAAAAAAAAATTTCACCCGCAAATGCGAATATACGTGGTAACTCAATCTTCTCAGTGATTGCCGATAACAAAACTTACTACTTACATAAATGTTAGTGTTTTTCAACAAATATTTAAATAGATTGATACAAATTGCTGATCAGTTTGAAATTAAATTAGAATGAAATATTACGGAGTATAACTCATATGTTTACCAACATATTTGTGTATATTTCTATACATAAAAATCCTTTCACAGGTTTTCACTCAATGCAATTTTAACAGAGAAACAAAAATTTATAACAAAAATATTTTTCAGCTCCTCCATTGAATAGTAGCCCCAGAACTAAATTTACATCGATGCACAGAAAAGTTGCTCTTTTACTAAAATAAAAAAATATATATCATGTCTTGTAACTAGGTATTACAGGCCATCAAAATAATTACCTACAATGTGGAGACATGCGAATGTTGTTAAAATTGAATTAAAATCAGAATTAAGTTGTCACGTATGAGTTCATGCACATTTTCTTAATTATATGCGTAGTTATGGTTTCTGCGAATAAGTAGATATTACAATGTTTACATTGACATCGTCTCTCGTCGTCATTTCTGTCGAGATGTATTTAACTATAATACTAGTGACCATCTAATACAAGCTAATTAATGGTTTATACAATATTATGAGAAGAACTGGTGGATTCGTTTTTTTTATTTAGTATACGTTAAATGTCGCGTCACTCCACGTAAAATTGCTGTTACATTTGTAACATACCACAGGATTAGGTTGTTCATAATTATATTGATTAGGTACTTTTCAATCCAAGTGCTGTACTATCATATTATTTATTGGATGGCTATTTACCTACATATAAAGTACCATCGATTACATTATAAACACAATTTTCGCGTTTGGTTTATCGAATTTATGATACTTCGTCGAAAATGCCTTTGGTGTTACTGATGGAAATGGGCGTCGATGAGCACTTACCGTCATGTTAATCGTCTGTTACGTAAAAAAAGAAAATATATGTTACAATAATAATACCGAGACGTATGTAATGTTTCAGGCGGGTGCCAAGAGGGCGGCGACGCGGCTGGCAACGTCCCGGAGGCGGCGCGCGCGCGTGCTGAGGCCGCGCAACTAGCGCGCGAGAACGCCGCCTTGAGGGACACGGTGCTCGCGCTTCACTCCGAGCTGTATGGTGCAAGGTATACCAGACCGTCAACGTCCCTAGTACATTTGGTAGTGTCCTTCACTGAGAGACATACATATATCTTCTATATAAATAGAAATGAATTGCTGTTCGTTACTCTCACTAAAACCTTAGAACGGCTGGACCGATTTGGCTAATTTTGGTCTTGAATTATTTGTGGAAGTCCAGGGAAGGTTATAACGGTAAGTAAATATAAAAATGTCAGGAATTGAAAAAAAAATAACAATTTTCCACGCGGTACGAAGTCTGCCGGGCCAGCTAGTATCAGATTAAAAATTTATTCTGTCTTAAGTGTTTGCTATGTCCTGTGTGTTCTTGGAAGCCGCAAATCAAGAAATATTTGTGCGAGGGGTGTGTTTAAATGACATACAGTTGTAGTCAAATTCGTCCTTAACGCTGCAAATTCTGATGTTTCGTTATTTAGGTATTATGCCTATAAAGGATTTGAATAAGTTGCACGCGTCGGTATGCGGAATAGATAGATTGGAGGATAGTAGTTAAACGAGACGTCGCGTTATTAACCAAGTGAAGGAATCGAAGTCACCATGCAATTGAAGACAGTGTAGAGACCGCGGGGAAGTCCGAATATTCATTGTTCGATGTTCCCATTCGATTATAGTAGGTGTTTTGAAGTCAAGACTAAATGGGCTACTACTAAGTTAGAAATATTTCCATTCGACACTGCGATGGAGTTGTGGTAACACTACAATAATGCCGGTATATGTAAGCAATGCTATCCACTTGAGTATTTATAAGCGTCTAGGGCTCTTGTTTCGAGAGTATCTTTGTATCGGCTTCACTTTCTAGTTCTCGCCTCTAGTGTTTGTCGCGACCACTAGTTACTCGCTCATTACGTATTGTATGACTTGCAAGTAGCTACTATAATGCGTTACACACATTACACACTACTTAATTTCTTTATTTACTGTCATCTTTAAATTCCTCATCAAGAGATAAAATATCATACACCTTAATTATAGGTATTTATATTGTATTGTTCTCAGCAAATTTCAACTGCGTAATACTATATACAGTTTAAAAAAGTATATCCAGGAAATCAGCATTTTTGATACATAAAAATTACCTTAATATTATTTTGAAATATACAGTTTAATAATATGAGTACTTAATGTCTTTTATTTATAGTAAAGGGTTTAAGAGATTTGACCCGCGGCCGGAATTATTAGTTAAAAATAATAGCATTTATAAATAAACAGGTGTATAAAAGTCTTATTGTCGGCTTACGGCATCATTTTGAGGGGGTACATAAGTGTGTGTATTTATACAGATTGGCTACAAAATATCTAGACAAGGAGTTGGCGGGAAGGATACAACAGCTGCAGTTGCTGGGCAGAGACATGCGCGCGGAACTCAGGGACTCGCTTTGGGCGCAGGTTAGTGTACTGTGTAGCTTGTTGCTTGTGAACTGTGTAAAGGAAGCTCTGGGTTTCCTATTCAGGACAGACATGTGTAACAGATAAATATCTTACCCGCTATATAAGGTATCCCAGTGTGGAAGTAACAGCCTGTATGCATTTTTTTCTGATAATATCATTAATTGAACATTTTAATATTCTTTTTGTATACCAAATGTTTTTTTGAGAAATTAAACGCTGTTCTGAATTACTTCAAAACCTTATAGTATTTTTAATTAATGTTTTTACCCAAATATGGCAGGATAAGTATAATTTTCTCACTAAATATGATAAAGCATCGAAAACCGAAAGTGCCATTTCCTTTTGTACACAATATAATAGCTCGCAAGGTTAGTTTTAGAGATGAGACGTTCACAACTTATAAGAACTCTAGAATGATCTATATACATAGTTGATATCACAAGTTCCCATTTTCGTTATAAGGTCATGTTAAATTTTACTCCATCATATTTGTATGTCGTCAGGTGGAGGCGGAGATATTACTACAGCGGCACAAGACACTGGTGCGTGTGTGTCGGGGTGTCTCCCCGCGCCCGCCCCGCCCGCCGCCCGCGCCCCGCGCTCGCCCTCGTACAGTACGCGTGCGCCGCTCCCCGCACCTCGGTCTCGGCATCTCCGTTACGGTACGTCATATACACTTACTGCCGGTTTCTGAGAGACTTGTCAAAATATGGTTCAACTAACAGCCGTGTTAACTTAGAAGCTCCGTCAAACCAATTATTTTCTGAAACTCTGATTAGACAATAATGAATCAAGAAAGAAAATCACATTTGTCAAACGATTTGAAATAAAATTTTACAGCTCTGTTTAACTAATCAATTGCTCAAATTGACAGTTAATTAGTTAATTTTGCGGGTAGATTTCATAATTTAAATAAAAACTACATTCAAGGCCAGCATGCTTCACTGGTTGAAACTAGTCATTTATTGTCATGGTAGTGTTTTTTATATAATTTATGAACTACATAAAACCAGACCGCTTACTTTCAACGTCCTCCCGGTTACTGTTGTCAGGGCGGGCGCGAGCACGGCGTGCCGATCCTGATCTCGGAGCTGGAGGCGGGCGGGCCGGCCGCGCTCACCGGCGACCTGTACGTGGGGGACGCCATACTGGCCATCAACGACCTCGATCTCACACAGGTACGACACACACTACCAAACGGCAGTGGTATCAAATTTGATATCCCGATTATTAGGATTTCGAATAAAGTCAAAGTCAAATTATTTATTTCGTCTTAGGAACTTACAGCCCACGTAACGAAAGTCAAAAACTACTACAAACAACAACCTCAGTAACATTATACATATTTTATAAAACACAAGATAAATTGTTAATGGAATCAGTTACTGATCTAGTAATCGGTAACTGATCCTATAGAAATACCTAATGTCTCCATAGACAAAAACCTATCCAATCATCGGCATTATACACACTGAATATAGTAATCCTTTATTTTTGTTAAAGGAAAGCATGTAGAACATTTTAAAGTTAAATATTTTCCAATTCTTTATAATATAAAAACCTCTAGGATTAGGTATAGAATCGATGACTTATACATTATGGTATATGTCGTATAAAAGCACATAATTCGAATAGGCAACAACCAACGAACCTCTCCGTCTAGTACCCGAGTCTTAGTACATATCCGTTCTTTGTGCATGTTCTACCAACACCATATTGTTGATTTTCTTTATATTTTTAAAGCCCATTTAACAACATTAAATATACATTTTTTTCCAGTCTGGTATGGTTTGATTTGCCTTAAAAATTGAAATTACTAATTTATGATTTAAAAAACCTGCCAAAACGTTACTTTAGCGTGTGTCTTCGGTGAGGTGCAATAGCTTTACGATATTTTGTGGCAGGCGTGTCACAAGGAGGCGGTGCAGGCGCTGCAGAGTGTGAAGGGCGACTGTGCGCTGTGCGTGCAGTTCATAGCCACCGACGACGACGACCGCCTCTCTGAAGACAACTACAGGTAACCAAACCTGCGAAAAATTTATTATTAAATCAAATTATTATAGTGCTAGTATTATTAATTGATTAATAACTAAATTAAAAAAGGTATTGTATTCTTTATCAAGTAGGCGTACTCTATAATCGATATAAAATTAGTGTTATAACTAATAGGAGGCTAATTATTTACACAGTGTTTACTATACTAGTGCCAGTCACGGATATATGATGCATACCTATTATCGTAGAGAGTTAGATTCATATTATTCTTTTAAAAACAATAAAAAAATTGTTACGTGTTGAAATGATTAAATTTATAAATAGTATTTAGAATATTTAGAAAATCTACAAGTGATACAAGAATGTTCCGTCTAAAATCTCCAATGGTATTATTTGATGTCGGTCGTACATAGACAGAGGTCGGATACTGTGTTGTGGTAAATTTTTATGCAATGCATCATTAAATGAAATATTTGTAGTTATCCCTTTGTTTAATTAAAATAAATAAATGTTAATTTAAATGAATAAATGAGAAGTAATAAATACTATAGAATACATTTTCATTGCAGGTTCCCACTGTATCCCGAGGACGGATCGGCGTTCGGGGAGGAACAGGACGGCTCGGGCGCCACGCCCACTGCGCCGAGGACTCCTGATTATAATAACAGGTATAAAATATTTTCTTCAATATCGTTTAATAAATCTTCCTTCTCCGTTCATAATATACTTGTTATATCAAGAAGCTACAAATAAACTGAGAGAATAATTAATGGTCATCACTTTACATCTCTGCATTACAAAGTTATCCTTGACGCGTTTATGGCGAAGATAGTTGGCGAGAACAAAGTACAAACATATATAGACATGTCACATGTCTTTCACCTTTATATCAGAGACATATGAAACAAAAAGGCTTCGAAACCTGCTATCATCGCGGATATAGTTAGGGAATTAGTAGTTAGTGTAATTTGCAAGATTTTGTTAACATTATTTTCTCTTATTCTCTTAATGTTATAACATTGTAAATTACCCCGAGGATGTAATCGCCAATAGACAAATAATCATCCATAACCACACGGAAAACATATAAAATTGAATACAGTTAAATTATTATTAAGTTGTACTGTACACCTTTTCATCAGGCCACCGTCGGAAGCGGGCTCCGGCAGCGACAGCGAGTCGCGGTACCGCGTGGTCAACGACATCGGCGCCACCGGCAACATGGCCGACATCACCAACATGGTGAACATGAACGACGTGGTCAACATGAACGTGAACAGCGTGGACAAGGCCGCGTACCTGGAGTACGGGCCGCGGGAGTACGGCCACGGGAACGGGTTCAACAACAACCTCGACATCCTCGATATGGACGACGACTCCATTAAGATCGAGGCGCGCCTCGAGGTATGTGTGAGTGAAGCACGCATGCATACATGTACAAACACATGCGTGTAACGCACGCAATCAGAAATATCATCCGAAAATATTTTAACAAAATATATATATGTATTTTTTTAAAGACTTCACGGAACTTTTTTGATGTTAAATATAATTGAATGTCAGTGTTGAGCATTTCAAGAGTCTTCAGGCTTTTCAGTTTACCTATCTGTAAATTGATTTAGCCTATTATTTTAAGTCTGTAATAATATCTTCGCGGACACGAATTCATAGTAATCTGAAAACTCAAAGCAAATGAACACAAATTCAAATAAAAAAGTATTTATTAACATAAAATCAGAATTTACAGATGGAACTTAAATTTATAAATGCCCTGAATAAGTTCATTTTCGGCTTATCAAGTTATTCACGCCTAGTACGGATATAAAAAAATATTTAACTGTACTGTTACTTTTGAGCAGATGGTCCGGCCTGAGACGTCTCCCGCGCGCCGCGGCGGGTACCACGCGCTGCCCCCGCCCGCCGCCCGCACCCCGCCCTCGCCCGCCTCGCGCGCCGCCTCCTCCGGCTCGCCACACTCCACCCCCGTGCACCAGAGGCGACTCTCCTCCAAGAAGAAGCGTAAACCGCAGGTATCATTCAACAGTCGGGTGATTTTGTCGTCGGAATGCAAGAAACTGATAAGTCAAATTTATTTATTTCATCACACTTACAGCTCGCATAATGAAAATCGAAAAGTATTACAACTAACAATTTCAGTAACATTCAACCTGTTTTATAAAACATTATAATGTATTGCTATTAAAATTTGTTACTGATCCGGTAATCAGTAGCTAATAATATAAGAATAATACTATGATATGGCACTTAGAACTCTGCATCTTTGGTAGCAATAAGTATCTATCAAATATCTGCCCACATACGATCATCTAACTAAAAATGTATTGAATTATTGAAAAACCTATTTTTGTTATTGTACAAGTACTTCCAGAAAATAAAGCAAGTCATGGTGTGTTGAAATGACAAGTGTTCCTAGCAAGTGAAGTTGAATGTGTACATATTTAATCAAATAAATAATCATGTAACTTACACTATATATATATGAATTGCTTATAAAGTTATCGAAAAGGTTATAAATACACTTATATCGGATGTATAATGTCAGGACTGGCGCACTAAGGGGGTGTACCGCGCGCTGGCGCCCGACGCTCTGTCATCGGACGAACCGCTAGCGAACCACGACTCGCACGCCGTAGACCAGCTGGATGACGAAGGTTTGTTCTATTATAATACACATTTAACCGAATGTCGTGGTATGGGCATGTGATGAGGCGAGAGGAGGCGCATGTGACGAGAAGGGTGTTCGATATGAATGTGGATGGACCAAAGGGACAAGGACGGCCGAAGAAGAAATGGATGGATTGTGTGAGAGACGATATGAAAGAAAAGGGAGAGAATGTTGGAATGACGACTAATAGAGAAGAATGGAAGAAGAGGACATATTGCGCCGACCCCATATAGAAATGGGAAATGGGCAGGGAAATGAATGATGAATACACATTTAACCTAAACAACACATCATTGCTCACAATGTTGTAATATTTTCCTTGTGTGTATTAGTTTTGGTGTGCAATAAAGTGTTTGTATTGTATTGTATTATATAACTTTCATATAACTACGTAATGCAAATAGATGACTCATTATCTCAGCAGCCCCCTCAGTTTTAGAATGATTGAGATGACAACATTTTCTGTGCTTCGAAGGGCATGTTAAGCCGTCGGTCCCGGTTTTTACCGTAAATACTAGTCTTCAATATCCGATATCAATCTATCCGATATTTGTGTGGACCAGTAACCCCTCCATAGTAGCGTATAGTTTGTTCTGTGCCCCTTCAATGGTGTGGAGAGATTTAAATAGTCGTAGTATTCGATACCACGAAGTCGAAAGCGTCAGTAAATAATAGATAGGTAATAAAAAAAATGTGTTTTTAAACGTGTTACAAGTACAAAAACGTTTTTGGTCCATTCATTTGACAGTGATCGTGGCCCGAGACACGTACCCCGCCATCGTGTCGGACTCCCTGCTCAAGTCGTCGCCGCCACACGTCAAGTCGGCCGCGCCGCTCTCTCCGTCACCTCCCAGCCTCACAGGTGTTACACCCTCTCCTGTGTCCGCGACCCCCTCCGAGCCCCCTTTGAGGCCGGAGTTAACCCCCAATGTGGTGTCGCCATCAATCCCCGCCCCCGGGCTGGTGGACGCGCCACCCGTACCCACGCGCCCCCCGCCCCCTTCGGCCCCCCTCGTGGACATCGACGCGGCCAGGAAACTG
>DWJN01000357.1:0-25300 GCA_018248895.1 Carystus phorcus
AGCGATGGCGTAGTTGACTTTCGAAAAGTGTTTGTAAAAACCTACTTCGAATAAATGATTTGATTGATTGATTGATTTGATTACCTCGCTCTGAGACGTTCCATTTAAGGCTTGAAGTGCATTGTAAAAAAAAATTTACATAATTGTATTTAACGATATATAAACGTAACTTGATCAATTCCATTGTGATTTCCATTTGCCTCCTCTATATCCATATAAAATATCTGTCAAACAAATAAAATTAAAATTTTGTTTTGAATAATGCAATCATTCCATCAGTATTTTCTTATGACGTTGTCACGTTCAACTATCGTCAGTAAACCGACTTTACAGACAATCGATTTTTTTTTTCGAGGGGAAACCTTCAAAAGGTACCCGGTGCCGTGGAAGCCACGGGGTTATGTGGGATTTTTACCGCACTAAGCCTAAAACACCTCCTCCCCCCTCCCCGTGGCCTTCCTTAGCGCTATTTGGAGGACTCCGGGATCTCCATCGGAACATAAACGAAAACATCCAAGCGCGGTGCCATTCTTGGGCTCTCCCGACGTGGGACTGAGCGCCCCGTCACGCTACCGCCCTAATGACGATAGTACGCGGCCACACATACCATCGTCCTTCCCGGGGTTGCCGATGGGCGATTCGAGCTCCAACTCTGGTTCTCCACAACCCCGAAAACCCCCTTTTAGTCGCCTCTTATGACAGGCAGGGGATAGGTTAGCTCGTATTCTACTCCCAAGCTATAGGGACAGCCTACCACACACCTACCACACACTACCACCATACCTAGACTCCTCTGGCTTCGCTGATGTCCTTAGGCGACGGTGACCACTTACCATCAGGTGGCCCGTCAGGTTTTTTCGTTTTTTTGTTTGTGCATATAAAATTTGCACAAAGTATTTGACTTCCTACATAGTCTTTCATAGAATATGCTACTTCGCTTAATAATTGTTTAAAAAACCATATTTCACGTTCAAGATGAACTTTAGTTTTATGAACAAATTTAAATGGTATTTATGATAATTCGCGTACATAAAGCCAATACAGCAGTGTGGATTTGAAATAAATAGAAATAAGTTATATATTGTTTTAGTGTGGGAATGTAAAAGGATGTTTTTATTGGCCAACAGGTACCAACATTAGGCGTGGGTGGGATAGGCGGCGCCGTGCAGCTTGTCCCAGCCGTGGGCCTGGGCGGCGTCCAGATCGCCCAGTTGCCTCAAGCCCAACCACAACAGCAACAGCCGCAACCAGTGATAGGTGAGTCATTTGAATTGTTTCTACACTGCATTCAATTATTTATGGTCATCGATAGTCTATGGTTTTCTTTGTTGATGGTATCGGAGTTGTATTTTACGAAAATAAAAAGATTTAACAGGATAAGCGCAAACGTTTCACTACCACCTCAAAATATAAAAAAAATGCGATAATGTTGCATGCAGGACTTTTTCCTTCTATAGATGTGCTGGTTACGGTATTTTATTAATTTCCATATTATGTTACCGGTATGTTAAACAATACCGACATTGTTAAAAATATGACAATATGAATTTTGTTTGCTTGTTGATTTAAAATGACAAAGTTGTAATTATCTGATTCTTGCTTAAAACCCTAAAATTAAAACACAAACGAACATAAAATTACCCTCTTTTTATCCCCTTTTACCTACGTTTATAACATGATTTCCATATTATTTCATAATAATATGTCATACATAAAAATTAAAATTTAATAGTATCGCTTTAGACAACTCTTATAAATTACAAACAGGTGTAAAAAAAACATGAATCTTCCGGCTGAATATACTCTATTATCTTTACCTCACTGACTTGCTACGTCACTCTCAAACAACAAACGTCATTTATTTCATACGTCAAAATGACTTGATTCTTGACGCATACGAAAGTTGCCCTCGAGTTGAAAACAAAACTTTTTATTAGCTAAAGTTTTTATTAATTTGTTAGTTTATTTGTTTCGTGTTTTAAAAAATGGATAGAAATAAAAAGGAAAAGAATTCTTGGAAAGTGAAGTTCAAATCACCGCATTCGCGAAGAAAAGGAACTAGGGCAGGTATAAATGTAAATTGTAACTTATTTGCCGGCAATTTTTATGTTTTCGAATAGTTTTATCATATGGCGATGTTTGTAATCATATTATTTAATACTGTACATGTTAAAAATTATCATTAACAGTATTATCATTATTCCCGCCGACAGTTATTATTTGTTTTGATTTGGTCAACTTGCTTAAAAATCAAACCTGAATCTAATTTGTTTGAAATAGATTTAATAATGAACAGCACAACAATTTTACTATTCCTAGTCCTATGGTTATTAAAATTTTATTTAAAACAATTGATTTAATTTAATCTAATGATATTTCTGTTGATTAAAACATGGTTAGTAACCATATAATTGTGGTAAATTCATATAAAAAGCAAAAGTAATAAAACTTCTAAATATGTAAAGACTGACTATTTGATTATCCAAAAATAAAACTGAATAACAGACTGTTTAACTGTGTTCCATTTGTCATTTATAAACAAAATTAATTGTTTGTCAATACAATTTCAGAAACAACAACATTCCAACCTGGCCAACAGATACAACAAGATCCGAATGAGCCGGGCAAGTGGCAGGTGGTCACAGTTAGCTCTGGCGGTGGAAACGGTGGTACCACTCCTACCACCGAATGTGAGGCGAATAAAGTGAGGCCCAGCAGTCCAAGCGGGAAACGGCTAATGAAACGAGTTGCATGCACATGTCCTAATTGTGATCAGGGTGAGAAGTAAGTGAAATTTGTCTTTATTTTATTTACTCTCTATTGATAGAGACTTGTTATGCACCAATGTATTATGGTCTAGAAACAATAGTATTTGTTGTACAATTACATCCTATTACTAAATATATGTTTTGAATAGATATACAATATTAAAACATAATATTGAATATGTCTTTGTTTGAGATAATTCATAAATCACATGAATGTTATTTTGTTCACATTAAATTAATATTTAATTTTTTTCTTAAAACAGTGTAAAATCATAGAATACATAAAGAGATTTGTGATTAATACTGTGTATGTATTTGCAGTCGTTTAGTGGACCGCAAGAAGCAGCATGTATGCCATATAGCAGGGTGCAACAAGGTGTACGGGAAGACATCCCATCTCCGAGCGCATTTACGGTGGCATTCTGGTGAACGGCCCTTCCTATGCAATTGGCTCTTCTGTGGGAAGAGGTGAGTCTTTAAATATGGTTGTTAACCTTTAAATGGATTTGGTCTTATCTATGACTATTATATCCGGCAAGCTTTGTATCACCTTGGAACATTTGCCCCTTTTTGCAACATTTCTTTTTAATGCTCGACTCTTGTTGATCATAGCTTTATAATAATATAAAAGAAAAGCTCTAAGCTATATAAATAGCTTAGAGCTTTTCTCGGTAAATGGACTATCCAATACAAAAATAAATTTATTAAATCGAACATGTACTTCATCAGATAAATGTATTTAACCAAACAAACTCTTCAGCTTTACAATTTTAGTATAGATAGTCTTAATGTCATGACATTATCTGTGTGGACCGTATTGATTCAACACACCTGTTTTATTTAACTTCAACAATGCAGTTGCACCTGCTGAATACATTTAAATGGGTGAATACATTTAATTACAATTTAATGGGTTGGCATGAGATAGTATGACAAAATTTACTGGGTAGTAGAGTACCTAAAATATGTATGATGTGAAGCTATTGTAAAATATACTTAATACCTTATGATATGAGGAATACTAATTATATTCAACATAATCTATTTATTATATAAATATTAATAAATATGACACATGGCTTGAGGTAATATGTTTGTTTTACTTCATTTAGTTCACATATGAAAAAGACATAACCTAAAAATCCCATATATTCTTGGTATCAGTAAAGTAATCTTTTCGTTTGTTTTATATCATTTTGTGTCTGTTTAGATTTACGCGATCAGATGAACTACAGCGTCATAGGAGAACGCACACCGGTGAGAAGAGGTTTGAATGTCCGGAGTGCAGTAAACGGTTCATGAGGTCCGACCACCTGGCCAAGCATGTTCGAATACACACTAAGAATCGGATAACGGTGAGTGCTGAATAAAGGCTTAACTTAAACACGAGAATATAAAAAGTGAATAATTTAATAAATTCTATGATTAAGGTATGAAAATAAACTTAAGGAATTCTGGTTTGCTATAAATGATTGGGGTCTGTATTCTAGGCAACTGTGGCAATAAAATTAAAAAAAAAAAGATTGAACAAATAATAATATTGCGATCTGAGTATTCATAAACTAATACAGTTATAACTGTGTCACAGTCAAAGTCAAAGTCAAATTATTTATTTCGTCTTAGGAACTTACAGCTCACTTAACGAAAGTCATAAACTACTACAAACAACAACCTCAGTAACATTAGACATATTTTATAAAACACAAAATATATTGTTAATAGAATCAGTTACTGATCTAGTCGTTTACTCTCACCTCTGGACATGGTTGAAGTACATTCTAGTTGTATTTACAATATTTATTCATATAGGTATTATTTCAATACACTATGCACGTCATTTTTTTAATCTACCACCGTTTCGGAAAGGGGCTTTTACATCGAGTCTGACCACATCGTTATAACAAAACCAATGGTACCCACAGGAGGTGGCGACATCAACGCAGTCCATGTACTCTGATTCGGGCGACGACAGCTGCGACGAGAAGATGATGCTGACCATCGAGACCATCCACACGTCGGCCGACAACGACGAGAAGCAGCTCGTCATGATCCGGCCCGGGACCAAGCTGGAGCCCGACCACATCGACAGCTAGGACAGGTAGCCGCTTTTACTTCAGTACTTCTAACTAATGACAGTAAAATACTAAGTATTCTGTTCTCAAATTATTGCATCATATTTTAAGTGAAGTTTGAAGACAACTGAACTTTTGCAAACAATTGAATTTGGTAGTAATTACTTTGGCGAGTTCAAATTTGATAGTAATAATGAAAATAGTTGCAGCAATATAGTATCGTGTATTCTTCATTGTTAAGGGTCGGTGGGAAGACGGATTTTCCCTCACGAGGGTTTTCCACCTGTTCCTCATCTTGGCAATTGTGTGGTGCAGTTTGGTGTCCAGAGTTGATCGGACCAGGTCATACTAACTGGGCTGCGACCTCTCGACCGTTTTCTACGGATTTTCTTTCACGAAGTTTCTCAACCTGTTCCTCAATTTGGCAATTGCGTCGTGCAGTTTGGTGTCCAGAGTTAATGGGGTCTGGTGAGACCATCTAACTGGGTTGCGACCTTTCGACCGTTTTCTATCCATCTTGCTGGTAAACATAAGTTGCTGCAACAAGTCCGTGTTTCCAAGCGATGGGACCAAAGAATTCATGAATTCTTTGCCGGTAGAAAGCCTGTTTAACGGTTAGATCTTGTAGGATAGACTGATTTGTACAAAAGCAGTCCTCGGAGTCTGTATCATCGTCTCAACACCACATCTCGTCGGTGTCAATGGCGTCTCGACCCTTTAAATACAATGAGGTTCAAATTGTAATGCCTGCATTCAAAAATAGCCTTTTGAGTATTACTGATACAATTATAATTTGTTTCTTGCTTAGACTACTTTTTGTAAGCCTTAAAAAAAAGAAATGACAGAAACTCCTTACTACATCTCATTTGTGAATACACAACTTGAGTATCGTTGAGATGTTTTAGTTGGCAAATTATTTTTACCTTTGCTAGAGGTCTGTAGTTACAATGGTTTCAAAATGTAGTGCAATTGGAGTGTGCATATACTTTCTATAATAAACTTTCTTATTTTCCTATATGCAAGTGACCAACGAATACTTGTATATTTGTATTGTCCGTAGTTCAAAAGCCAAATAGAACATTCGAATTTTTCATTAAAATATTTAATATTTACATACTCACTGCCGAATTGATAAAGCGTACTATTTAATAAATGGGTGCAATTAATTCTGATGTCATCATATCGAGTACATTATATACTAATGATAATTATACACTGTAAATACAGCAATATTCTTATATAGTGATATTGTTATATGTAGGATAATTGTATGTTTTGATACCGCCTTAACGATAGGTTGTTTGGTGTATATATGATAGGGGATAGGCAATGGCTAAATAGTATTAATTGTAAATATTGAAAAATACAGCGGAGATATTTCAATGAGAACATTGAAATCTTTTTATTTATTTAATATAAAGGTTAATATGTTACATTACTTTTATTTTGAATGTAGTGAATTGTAAATTCAATGTGAATATTAGATGTAAGTAATTGTAGTGTATTGAAGTTCAATTAATATTAAAGGTGAATATTGAAGTTATATTTTGATGGCATTCCTGTGTTTGTGTAGTAGAAAGGTTTATAAACGTGCTAATAATTAAACTATTTAACAGAGAAAATTAATTAGATCTTTTGTGAAACGTGTCTTTCTGCTACAGGTCTGTATTTGTTTGAAATAGTTTGGAAGTCGTCACATATTTGGTTGATCTGTGATCGAATTGTTAATGAAATTATGTGTAATTGTTATGTTGAGGTTGTAAAATTGTGTACTAGTGAATGAATACATGTTAATAATATAATTATTATTGTGTATTATATTATGTTCCATTATTTTATTTGTAGACAAGTTAGAAATATTCAGCCAGTAAGAATCATGTGCGATAGGTGCTGTTTGGTTATGGCTCTGTAAATATTAGCATTTTATGCCAAATATTTTGAAATCTTTTATAATTATTTCTTACCGATTTGCCAGTGTTACAATTAAAGTTAAAATATATTTCTTATTTTAAGAATTTGTAACCTATTGAAGTATAAATATGATCTTAACACTTAGCACATGGTTAGAGTATGAACGTAATTAAGTGGATTTTATAAATTATGATAAAATACGTACAAACCGAATTTTAATTAGATGGAAGCTCCTGTGGGTCCAAGGCAGGCTTGCTCGAGTGTGTGGCGTGTATGTGATGTATAAACCCCAAGTTTTGTATTGTACAGTGTATGTAAATAATTTTATTGTTGCAAAGTTTAATAAAATATTTTAACAGAATTCTCGTGGGCTTTTATTTAATTTTTATTGGAATTGTATCAATAATGCTTGCATTTTACGGCAATTCAAGTTGACAAGGAAAATAACAAACGACGACTGATAATTGCACATTTGAAACATTGTCACACATTGCTGTTTAGAAGCAACGAAATCATTGTTTTGACAGAGGTTATATCGGAGGGTTAATATCATCTCTACCATAGATTAATGTAGTATCTCTACTACAACAATTGGACATTAGGAAAAATAATTTGTGTGAAGGTTATTCAGATAATGCTAGAATGAATAAATATCGGCATGGACAATACAAATTACACCACTAAATTCTAGAACAAAAATCTGATATCACCAGGCCGGATATCAAATCCGAGACCCTTCGCCTTGCATACAACGTCAATACCAATTAGGCTACGTGATTATCATAATGAAACAATAGGTACCTACAGTTGTAAAACAACCTTTTTGGTTAGCAGTTTCACTGTTTTATACACGAGTATGTCACTGAACAGTTAGACCGATTTTCTTCATTTTTTTGATATTTAAGTGGACTTGGGAACGGTTCAGATTCACTGTAAAATCCGATAGAAAATGTTTTCTTTAGTGTTGTAGGATAATATCTATTGCATCCACTTATATTTGTAACAAATTTTATGTAGGTACCTACACATATTGTATACGTTGGTAGGTAAGTATCTGTTGATTATTTCTAACTTTCTGATTATTTAAATATAGCAGATGTAAGACTGGAAATATAACTTATGCCCAAATTCAAGTAGGGACAGTACAGTTTGCTTAATTGACTAATATTTCTCACTTCGAAGTTCGAACACCATTACGACATCTAATACACGAAATTGAAACGACGGGACCAATAATAAAACGATCAATCTAGAACCACGTGAAACGCGATCGTGTGAGATGGCTCAGAGTCGGCTCGAGTAATTAATACAGATAGTGTAACGTCAATTATGTTCATCACCGGTGCGCTATGGCCGCTATGGTTGGTGGTCACGACTTATCGCGATGGCTTTGTACCGTTCCTGTGTACCGTTGGGAACAATGCCGCTTTATTATGAACCGTGTTGAACGAGTTTTTCTCTGATCGACAATCAAGTAGATCGATCATAATATTAGTCGTTATCTGACATACCAAGTTAAAAGTATGTGTTACGAATTAACTTGGTGTGACCACCTGCTGCTCTGTCTAAAAGCGATTACTCTTTTTATTTTTCGGTAAATTAGACTCTTTTTCGGTGTGTCATGAAGCAGCGGCAAAAAGCTATTATTAAACTGTGATTTCTTTACAAATATTTTCTTTTTCTTCTATTTTTAAACTTCGAGCAATATAGATCAGTATAATATTAGGTTCGTCAATGTTATGGGTATAGGTATATGGGTTGTTTTACCGTGATTCTGTTGATTAGTTCTAGTAATTTTTGACGTGCAAGACGATTCCTTTCTTATATCATATCACTTATTACAGTGTTCGTGCATCGTTTTGATTAATCGAAGCCGAAATGGCGCAATCTTCATTTCAGATACAAGGCCCTAAGCTCAGTACTATGAGATTAATCGCCACGGAATATACATAATTCGTCTAATATTAAACTAAACTCCCCTGAAATAGTATTACGTCTGTTAGCGTATATCTACTTATTGCAAAACACAATATAGATGAATACTTAAATGATAAGGACGCCTTGAAATAAAATGCCGTATCCAGCTCTATAAAGGCTTATTTATGTATTGGTTTACTTATTAGTTCAAAAGATGTGCTGAGGAGTTTCTTTAGCCGTTTCTTCTCCTCGATCTAGAAGCACCTTTCCAAAACGGTGGTAGAATAAAAAAAAACGTGCATAAATGTATCGAAATAATACCTACATGAATAAATAATTTTGAATTTGAATTTGAAAAAGAAAACTAAGTATTACACATTCTATTGAGAATTATTACAATAAGTGGATAGGTTTTCTTTTTCTACATTTGTATTGGAAATTCACAATATGATTTAAGTCTATATACTTACTATATTAAATACTAAATACATACATACGAGTATATTCAGTTCGAAATTGCGGAAGGTACGCTGAATATTCATCCGATAATTGGCGCCGCCCACAGGTTTACACGCGACTGCCGCGATGCCGGGCGCACTGAAATATCAAGAGGTTGTGGGTGACTCCTGGCCATTATTTGAGCGTGACCCCTTTTTGTTGCCAGTACTTCTGACCTTGGTTATTAAACGAAGGTTTGTGGCTTCGATTCCCAACAAAGTCATTCATTTATGTTGACTCTTTGTGTACGTCCACTTCACGCGAAATAGCAAGCCTTAACATTTATTTTTTTATTAATTAAAAGTGAATACTTGACTATAGTTCCACGTGATAGAATGATCGAGCAAGGGAGAGGTTGTGGTTTAATTGTAATCACTCAGAAAGGAAGTACTTAGTATTATGTAGGTAACTTTAACTATTTCTTAAACACCCTAAATAATCTTATACCTACTTGTAGCTTCCTTACTACCTACTAGCAACCTTATTCTTATTAGTGTTTATCTAGAAAACGTATTTTTCGTTTATGATTACGCAGCTATCAAACGAAATCCAAAACCATACAAACTACACAGTTTAAAAAACATTAAATTCTGGAATAGAATTCAAATCAAACCGCCGAGGTCGACGGCCGCCATTTTCCGTGTCGCTACGCGTCTAATAGCGCCATTACCACGTCCGTGAAATCGTGATGCCGACCGCTGCCCACAAAACGTAATGCTCCATTTTTCTATTTTCCCCGACGCCTCGCTCGGTGATTCTCAAGCTCATCGATTCAGAAAGACATCATTCATGGCACAAAACACCGCAACGGGCTGATCTATTGTTGTTGGTTCAATAACTTCCTACCTCGCTTTTTCTTCTTGGATTTACAATGTCGTAGGTCCTTTTCAGCGCGCATATTATTTTGTATTCCATTGAATTTGCTAAATGACGTTAAGCTTAATTTCTTTTTTAAGTCAGAATTGGACAATCATTTCTTAATTTGGACTTGATTATATAAGAGCTCAAATATCCTTTAATCAATATTCGTTAAGCGACTATTTTTCGAGTATTCGCAAGCCATTTTAATTATAAATCTTAAAGTTAGCTATATCAACAGCATACAATTATCGTTAGATATAGCGTTTTGCTATGATTTATACGTAAAACACTGTTCTGATTGAATTGTAAGGACCACATACGGCATCGTATCGTTAGCATTTAGATAAGATTATAAACCGTAAACAAGCAGAGCTAGGAGAATTTATTAAGCCAATAAATTAAACAGTATGGTGCCAAGATTTTGCTGAGATAGTGAGTAAGAGCTACAAAATAGTACCACAACAAGAAAGCAAGACAAGCTACGCGGTTCGCTGGCTCGCTACGGCGCATAGCCAGCCTTCTAATGAAAAGATTGACGATAAATTCTAATTGCACCTAAGTTGCTGACTAATTACCAGACGGCATACATCGTTGTTTATGGCAAGATGTTATTATTCACGTTTCGTTTTGTCGCAAGTCATTGACTGGTTATGCACAATTTCACCGAGAATTTATGTCGACAAATGTGGTGATGAGAGAGGTTTTTAGCAGGAAGCAAGGCCAGCAACCGATAGATAAGCAGAGTCAAAGTCTAAATAATTGGTCTTAGGAATTTACTCACTATAAGAAAGTCAAAATGTATTAGAACTTTTAAAATTAGTAACATGAACTATAGAATGTGCCTCTCGCTTTGCCCGTTTTTTTTATTAGCAGCAAGCATCCCAGGTTGAGTAAATAGGTCACTCTTGTTAGCTATTAACATTGAATAAATAGACTATTTTATTTTATTACTTACTTGCATTTTGTTGATAATTTCATCTAAAAGACGGAACATATTATGGAAAATATGTATTGTTTTTTTTCCTTACACAATTAATCCCAATAATATTAATACTGATTACACGAAGATATTTTGTCTATTAATTAGTCGTTATTCGTTCTTTTTTAATTTAATAAGATGGCGGATGATAAGATTTTGACAGATTGTTCCAATAATAATAACTTTACTCGTGGTGGTATACTTATTTATGTGCCTGGTTCAGTACCACACCATTTCATACCAACTATTACCGAAATATATTACATAAGTTTCGTTTTTAGTGTTAGACGCGGATCTATAGTTTCCGTCCTGGCTGGAAAGGGTTGATGGCTTCGGTGATTCAATGTCTATAAGTGTCCACTTGCTGTGGTTCTGCCAATTTCGGCGAATTACTTAATAAAGCTAAAACATTAAGAACAAACTATGTATCTACGAATACCAGTATAATTAGATACCAAATACGAGTGTATAACCAGTAATTTAAAATTTGATCATAACATAAAAATGTTTTGAACCTTTATATCTACTTCCAGTTCAATCATTAATTTTATATCAGTGACTATAAACATTTTAAGGTATTTTTAATAAGAACAGTTTAGTACTTTTGTAAAAAAATATATTAAGAAAATAATTTATTAGGATTATACAGCATTAAAATTAAACGAAAATATAGAAAACCGGATGCTAAAAACAGGAGAAAAGTGGGTTTTAACCCCTACTAAGGTGGTGGTACTTATTTTGATTGAAATATTCTTATATATTAAAGTAGATTCGAAAATTGTTTATATTTTCAATGTTATAAAAAAAAATACAGGATAATATCTACCTAATTTGCTAGTTTATTATATAAATAAAAGAATTTGTATTCTAAGGGATACAGAACAAATATGAAGATGAATCTAAACAACATTACAATACTCTAATATTGTACCACCTTTACCATTCACATTCAAAACGGTCTCTAACTGTTGAAAACTCTGACTTACTAATCTCCATCGCGGCCGGCGGTTTAACCAACCGCTATTATTCACAAGTCAAGTCATAATTATTATTAAATTACCTCCCATAGAGGCGCACTTTATTTAGTGAGGGAGCATTAAACTTGGTAATTTTATTATGATGTCATTGGCGGTCATTCGCGTAATAATGTCGGCAGTACGGCTCGACAGACCAATCATATTTAAAGCGTGTAAGATCATTACATCTTATTCCAAACCATTCCCTGCTCGTGGCATATGTACTTTGCTAAGTAGTACCTAAGTAAGTAAGGTAAACGTAAGGTTTGTTTAATATGTTACTGTCGCTAGGTTTTGTATGTCCTAGTGTTTTCTAGCGATACTAAGGTTCAAGGTCCTAACCTAGTTGAAGGTCTAACGTGGATTTTTTTTATTATTTTAATTCTGCACTACACCAACACGCATTTTTCCTATTATCTATTTTTCAATGAAACTGTAAAACTTTTATCATGGCGTTACTGTAACCATTAGTCAAAATTTGAGTTTTGTTTATTTTAAAGAGCGAAAAGCAGTTGTATTTTTGTTTATTACAATTCACAGTTTACAGTTTTTTTAAGTATAATACAGGCATAGTACTACTAGTTTATTAGATTTAACGATTTGTTTACGTCATAACTTTTCTAGATTCTTATACCAAATTGATCTCAGGAAAATATCCGATTTCTATAACTGGACTATCACTGAACTGCGTACTAAAATCCAAGAGATATCATAATTTTATAAAATATGTAGGATGTATCACGAACGCAGTATGAAGTTGTAATTGAAACCGATTATCATGAATAATACTTTATTTAGTCAAGCTAATTTTCTGATAGGAGAATTCTCTATATTGGAGGGGTTGTTATAAAGTTATTTTAAAACAGCTCGGTTATAATCCTATTCTCAGAAATATTGTTACTACGCCTATTTGTAGGTATATAATTACTATTGGTGTCTACTATTTCGTTTATATTTTATTTACTTTTTTAACTTCTTAGGAATAGTACAAAGATATTTTTATTAAAAATATTAATGCTCGCTGTAGGCCAATTAAAACGTCTGTTTTTTTCGTTAAACTCTATGTTACGTCTTATAATCTGTGACTGATTTAAAGTAATGTGAGTTTTACGATAGAATTATTCCTGTTGATATTGTTTTTACAGCCTTGGCTCAGGAATGTTTCAATTGATATGATTATGGTAAAACTGAATTAAATGTACGTTTTATAAATGAAGCTATATCAATTAAATCTTAAATACAAAAATGGTAGACTAAGAACCATTAAGTTGTTAATAAGGATTTACTATTAGATTATAGTGCGAGAGTCGCTGTAAAGCATATTATGTGAATGATAAATGTTCTCTGTAACCGATTGGCGAAATATTCGTCTTTTGAGGTTTCTCTTTATAACCTCTTTGCAATGTTGGATATTTTCCTACTGTTTTTTGACTTCATATTGATAAAAATACGACAAATTGCAACGGATTACCAGGAACTCATATTAGATAACATATTGTATATGAAACATTAGGAGTAGATTTCAAATTTGATTCCATTATACTAACTATACTACTTATTATTAATTTAATTTATTAATGTTTTTGTAATGTTTTGTTTGCATTATAACTTTAAATTCATTTCGCATTTTATTTTATAATTGTATGCCCATTATCTGGCGGAAATACTAAGGAAAAACTATACCTATTTGTAAGACCATCTTATACCTGTATTTCTCAATAAATGATTTGATTGATTGATTGATTAAGAATAATATTAATTAATATTATGTTTATTCATAATTAAGCATTATGTTTTTTTATTAAAAAATAAATTACTAATTTGCTAACTGGCTAGCTAGGTTCGTTCTGTTGTTACCAAAAAATTTGGTATTTGGTATAAATAAAGGTCAGATTAATACTAATTTGCTAACTGGCTAGCTAGGTTCGTTCTGTTGATATGTAGAAACGTTAGTATTTGGTATAAATAAAGGTCAGATTAATACTATTTTGCTAACTGGCTAGCTAGGTTCTTTTTGTTGTTACCAAAAAACTTGGTATTTGGTATAAATAAAGGTCAGATCAATACTAATTTGCTAACTGGCTAGCTAGGTTCGTTCTGTTGATATGTAGAAACGTTGGTATTTGGTATAAATAAAGGTCAGATTAATACTAATTTGCTAACTGGCTAGCTAGGTTCGTTCTGTTGTTATCTAGAAACGTCGGTATTTGGTATAAATAAAGGTCAGCTGAGAGCGGTTGGCAGGTGGCGCGGTACGGCGTGGAGCGGTGGCGGCGTGGTCACCTGCGATGTCATGCACCTTACATTTTCCACGGCGGATGCGCGCGCGCCGGCGCATGGCGACCGCTCCGGTATCTTCACGCGCGCCCGCGTTATACACCTCAACCTTAACGCTAAGTACATTGCCGCTTGTTTTGAAGTTCATACGCTTCGGATTTAACGTTGAAGTACATTGCCGCTTGTTTTGAAGTTGATCATCTTCGGGCATAACGCTGGAGTACATTGCCGTTTGTTTTGAAGTTGATCATCTTCGGGCTTAACGCTGAAGTACATTGCCGCTTGTTTTGAAGTTCATCATTTTCGGATTTAACGTTGAAGTACATTGCCGCTTGTTTTGAAGTTCATACGCTTCAGATTTAACGTTGAAGTACATTGCCGCTTCTCAGAAGTTTATCAGCTTCGGGTTTACTACTGATACTTCAGCTGATACGCAATGTACTATTGCGCTTGTTTTGAAGTTCATCATCTTCGGATAGAATGATCGACGCTTGACTTTAACGCTATTTCAAACTTGTATAAGTTTGTTTCTAGATTATGGTCCTCATGCTAAACGCCAACGGCGTTACACTGCAAACTGTTTTGATGTTCATGACCCGTAGGTATGAGTCTGAACATCAACGGCTGATAAAGAGACTCGTACTCAGTCGGGTTATTGGTTAACAGAGCGCACAGTAATGTTTCTTAAAATATTAGTTTTCTTCCTTTATTTGCTAGCTTTAACGCTTGTCATTTGGTAAATATCGATAATGCCCTTGGGTTTACTAATGTAAATGATTAAGGAAAACCACTTACTTTTGTTGTTTTAAAGATACTACAAATCCATAGAGTGATGATGACGGAGAAAAAGTGATTTGATAAGGTAATAGGTACCTTTGTATTTGTAAAGACAAAGAATAAATAAGGTTGGTTATAAGTAAGGTTGAGATAAAATATAGATTAATGACACAAATATAGTCCCTAACTAGAATTCCCTCTCGCGAGTTCCATGGATAATACAGAAAGAATATATACGGACCGAAAACAAAAATTTAAACTCAGTATTTGAATACTGAGAATGCTGAACCTGAGTTCTGCCTCGGTGACCATTTAACCGCAAACTCCATGATTGGCAGTCCCTTAAAGTAAACATTACTTCCTCTCTTGTCTAAGTCAATGGTTATCTTTCCGGTGAGTTTGTTTCATATAAGAGAAAACAATCTTTAATAAAAAAATATCATTAACTGTATCATGAACCGAAGTATAATTTTTACATTAGGATTTTATCATTTGTACAGAAAAAAAAACTTATTAATGCAGTAAAAATTGCGCATCAGTGCGTGTATTTTTTGTGTATTGTTAAGTTCAGTAACTTGTATTTAATTATACCCCTCTGTCTTTGATTATACCGAGTCCATTTTTATAGCGAAACCTATTCCAAGGTGTTTGTGTCAATTATGGCTGTAAATGGTAGAAATTGTCCTTTCCAAAAGGAGTTAAGGCGCTAAAGGGTGACAATTTATGAGCCGAAGTTAGTTTTAATGTACATCCTCATATGCCTTAAAAGGTAAATGCATAAATGAAGTTATGGACGTAGTTTAAGTTTCTTCGATGATAAAGCATCTTTCAAAATAGTGGTACGAGTAGATGGAGGAAATAACGTGCTTACGTTTTTTTTTTATTTGCAAATAGTCAACGCTTGGCTACAATCCCGCCTGATTGTATGTTGTAAAGTCTTGGGAGGTAATGAACATTAACTTAGTAGAAGCCTATTCAATGGTGTATTGTGAAAACTACTAGTTTAATAAATGACAGTATTCACGAGCGGTGGTAATAAGGTAATATAAGACAGATGAAGATATACACGTGTGGCTACATATCACCTTCTTTCTAAAACCCTGATATTTTTGTATCCTCTTTCATTTTTGTCAGTATCGCTGTGGAGATTACTACAAATTACTAATGTAAGGCGACGTTAGATTTATAGGTGCATCGTTTTCACATGTATCAGCTATTTAAAGAAAATATTTTTTGTTAAATTTATATGTGTCGATAACTTTAAAGTTTTTTACTTTACTTTGAATTTGTCGTTGGTGAACTAATGTTTTCTGACATCCTAGCTTATTTATACCTGTAAAATAAAGTATACCCGTCAGGCACTCTGTCTGTAGATAAATATATGATGTATCTACGTGTGAACTTCAGGTTAAAAACATTATTCGCTGTGTTGTAACGTGTCGCACAACATCGCCCTACAGCCGCCCGAACTCATTACTTCCGTTTTAATTGCTGGTAACTTCATAAAGGTTATAGTTAATTAGAGCTAGAGGGGTGCATAGGTAATGTGCGCCTTCTCCGGAACGATGAACGATTACAGATAATCGAGCAGGTAGCCCTGTCGGTTGTTGGCATTTCGTTCCAAATGGCACGAATGTTTTTATTAGATTCTTTGATGCAGCCAATGACAAAGCAGGTGTTTTTGTGATCGGCTACGCTACGAGCTTATTACTGGACTTCTGTAACTACAGAGTCCGCAGTTTCCGACGATTTTCACGCAACGGCGACTTGTTAAATGACTAGCATCCATGCTTCAGGTAACTAGCCCGTAGCGTAATAACAAGTAGTCTGTAACTGCTGGTATATACACTATTTATTTATAGATCAATATCGATACAATTTTTTAATATCATTGATCAAAATTTGCAGTTTATCTTTTTGTGAACTATGTTATCATTTCAAGACATTTATTTAGCCTTCATTGTATTAAGGAAGTAAAGATTCTATTTTTAATATATTATGGATTACGCAGTAATGTTCAAGCTCAAGTGAAATAAGTAAAATAAATCAAATCTTTAAAAGTTAGATAAGTAAGACGTTGTTTGCGTGTTAAAGTATACTCGTAAACAGTAGCCTGTAATCATGTGGACAGGTGACACAGTTGTGATTTTTATAATGAATTGCTTTGTAAAGTGCTCAATGTCTTTCGTTTTTAATTTCGTTCAACCATAAATGTATAAACACCGAACATAATGGCATTAACCACAATGAAAATATCCTAGAACGGTCCGATAACGCGATGTTTCCCTTTACAGGTTTATATACCGATTTTCGGGTTTGTAATTCTTGGAACTGGTTCCAAATTTTTCACAGCACAAGTCGGTGTCTCATCTAATCCGGTATCCAGTGGCTTCGGTCATCAACCGGCGCCGTCATGGGCGAGCGCGCACCACCGTCCGACGCCTTGGAGCTAGCGTTATGCTGTATTCATGGAAATTTTTATTACTCGTCCGCATTTTTTTACCAGACTATCAAGTATTGTATTAAACTGTTTCACAGGCTCGCTGACAGATTTCGGGACTGGTTTTACGAAACGTTGTGTGGAATTTGGGTTTCATCCTAGTCCTGTTTTAAAAGCGGTGGGAAATATTTAAGAGCTATTTGGGTTATGTGGGATTGTAATACAGCTTAAGTTTTTTCGGTAAGGATTAATTTAGGCATTAAAAGTTTTATATGAACGCCTTTGGCTTTTTAGAAACAGCACAAATCTAATTTATTTACGGCACACTGTTGACAATTTATTAGAATAGAATATTAAAATCAGTAAACTTAACTCTTTTGTTGTGATAAATATTGCCGCGTTCATAATACGCTACGTCGCAACATGAAGTGAGTACAATAACGAATGCTCAAGCCTCCAGAACTATTTAAGTGTCGTCGCGGCCAATTTCCAGATTGTATCTGTAGTTTATTATCCGGCTTGCCACGCGATGGTTAATTGCCCCATGCTAATGTTATTGGGGTATTGTACCTTGACACTGAACAATGTTGAAACCTAAGGCAATTGTGAAACGTGGTTTCCATGTAAATTTTTAATGCATAGAGCAAATTTTTTAATCACGATTCATAGCTGTGTTTATGCTAGACTAGACGCTTTAGAAAAACAGAGGGTTTAAGATTATTTGATTTCGCTTCGTGTATGTGTGTATAGTAAATTAGTGTATTCAGATTGCTAGATACATTTCGGGTTTCTATACGATGTTTTCCGTTGTTCTCTCCGCACATTAATTCGAGAAACTTAATACAAGATCCAATTTAGTCACCAAATTTGCCAGTATTTAGACTATTGCTTTAACCGCCACGGAAGTTCGCATTTGAACGTGATTCTGTGACATTCTGTTATGATATAACGACACTACATCGTGGTGGATATTTTGTTGCTGAGAAATCCCACATATTCACCTAATAAACAATAGGATGCATGAACGAATATTTTTTCTTAATATTAGTGACTTATATGTACTTAATCTTTCTAATATGTATATGTATTGATAGCGTATTAGGTAATGATATGGTGGTATATGATATAGCAGAGGCAAGTTGTTTAAATTTTGTGTAAAATGAGTATCAAGGGTAACAATATAAAAGACTTCGGATAAGGTCGCAGCAGTCGTTTATGTTTTAGTAGCCACTAATGAAGCGGTCAGTATTTCGTATAAATAGAAAGATATGCCACACGAATGGACGACAACGTTAAAATGCAAAAAGAAAGTTCTACTTACCATCGGCACACTTTCGACACAATATTACCTAAATTATAGCTCTAAGCAGCCCTTTGTGAAAAAAGGAAACCGTCAACTGTCGGCATTACGAACGAATTTCTATTCGCTTAGCCGACTTGATGAAGGCAATCCATCTAGCGCCGTTCAATCGTGAACCGCAGAAGCCGTCATTCCTAGCCCCAAATTATATAGTACTCATTCGGTGACCTTAAAGCTCAATTTCCCGTAAATAGATGTCGTTGGACAGCAAATGTAGCTTGGTTTCTACTGTAATTTTGCCGACACGAGTT
Source organism: Carystus phorcus (assembly GCA_018248895.1). Lineage (NCBI taxonomy): Eukaryota > Metazoa > Arthropoda > Insecta > Lepidoptera > Hesperiidae > Carystus > Carystus phorcus. The sequence goes on from DWJN01000357.1 coordinate 19,128, forward strand.
TTCGTGATTTCATAAGTGCGTTTTTGTACTTTTTGGATATTTCTTCGTCAGTGTGTCCAAAAAACTGTCCCTGCGGTCTTTAGCCTCGCGGCAACCGCTACTTAGCGCGCTTCGACGGTTGACGAGTTGTGAAATTGGGGCAAAGCAAGAGCAGTATGACATCAATCCGACTTTCACGAGAAATTGTGTTAGTGTTCATTTGCAATGCACGTACACTGTAATTGTCTATAACACTGGAGTAATGATGATTATAAAACTGAATAAGTATGGGTATTACACTGAGTAATTTTCTAACTGTTTCTCTCTTTGTATTCACGGAATTTAGCTGAGTAGGCCTAGGACATTTTTAGCAAGTTGAAAAGGCTGTTATCTTGCATGGCCTTAAAGGCCACTACCTAACCATAATAAATAAAGGTGAGAATGCATGATTATGTATAGGATTCATATGATGAACTGAAACTGAAGTAAGAATCAGAATGTAGTCGACGCAAAACTCTTATAATTAGTCAAAAGTTAAACAAGTCAAAAGAGGAATATCATGAATAAACCGCCATAGTCATTTAAATATTTTTTAAAGCCCCGTAGTCAGTATAATGCCCACGATGACCCTAAGTTATGCAGTATCAATAATTTTTGACTGTACATGGATATGGGTATAGGATCATGTTCGGAGATGGTTCAAGAGTCTAGTGCCTAGAATTACAATATTGTAGTGTATTGCGATCAACGAGAATGAATATGCCGTAAATCATCTCAATTATATACGAAAATAATCAACATTATTAAATCATCTTAAGTGAACTCCAAAGTGTAAATATTACATTTAAAATATTTTCGAAATGCCATTAGTAATTGATAATTAGTAGTTGTGATACGATATTATATTAGTACGTTCCTAATATCTCTATGCTAATATATTATGTAATTCTAAAGTGTTCATTAGTTATAAATAAATCGAATAGCAATACCAAAGTATTGGCAAATCTTAAGGTTATTATTTTCACATTTTTTTATGAAGATAAATGGGACAAAAAGAGAGAGGAGTTACATAGGACAAAGAGAAAGAAATAGAAACGGGCAAGAAAATAGTTGCTTAAAATAAACTTGTGAGACCTGCATTGTGTTTCCTGTTCCGCCTGGCAGATTTAATCTCTGCATATCCGTTTTTGAGGCCCCAAAATACTTTCAACCGTGATTTTCATAAGCTAAAAATATGACATAGTTCTTGTTTTAGTGGAATACAAACAATATTCTTCCACTCGGAACCGGCAAATTAAAGCGCAAAATTAAGATACCCACTCGGCGTAGAGCACTACAACTTTCAACCGGATGTAACAATTTTTTTTCTGTAATTGAGAGAGATAACAATTGTTTTCGTACACATTTATTAAAACTGTAATATACAACATATAAATTGGTAAATAAGGCGGATTAAGTTAAAAGCTTTCTCTAGTTTTAGTCAACCTTATATACAAAAAGGATAATAAAGGTGTTTTGGGTCACTACCCAAATCTCACTAGATACATAACATATATATTTAGACATGTTTAAATTATTGTAAAAAATGTATACATAAGTGTACATTAATGTATAAATACTCTAATAGGAATATGAATCAATTTTGCTACTTTCTTTCAAACATTGGATAGTAAATGTTTTTGAAAGACTGCTACTAAGTTTTTCAACATTGTTAGTATAAAGAAATAGAAATGTATCTTATGCAAACCTTCTATCACGATCTAAAATATGTAACTGAGGACTTTGTAGTAAGAAACATGGGGTCTAGAGATATTATTTTGAGGTTTCTATGGTTACGTTTATGTATCTCCTAGAACAAGAGACGAGGCAATGGTTGGTCGTCGATATTGGCACCTTACGACCGGTCTAACTTCGACGGTACTAGCATTTGGTGGAGACTCCATAGTTACCCTACCAACCAGTTGTATAATTGAGTGTGAAATTTTCTATATAAAATCAATTAGTTACTAAGCATACCTCCTTTTTAAACCTGCTTGCTTCACAAATTAAAATATGCTCTTGATTTTTTTATATCACTAAAACCCACTAATTAGCTAGCAGGGCTAGGGGAGAGGTCTTCAGCGGTATTTTAGTGAACAACATATTTATGACAAGTCAGAGGCAATTGATATACCAAACATTACCCTTGACTGTAGTAATTGGCTTTTGATAACATCGCCGGTGAGGTTTAGAATTTGGCTTAGAATGTTGTATTTGAAATGTATAGAAACGAAATATCTAAATAAACAGTTGGCTCTCGAACATAGTTGAAACGTCTCGATTGTAACACCACGTATCAAGAAGCAGGTCCATCGCTTCCTTCTTATCCGGCAGCGCAATGTGACATCCCTGGTGTTGCTAATGTCCATGGGCGACGGTGATCACTTTCCATCAGGTGACCTGTCTGAGGCTTAAAAAAATGTCCTAAAAGCAGTCAAAAACTAATTATATTCAATTCACTTTAAAGCCTTAATTACATATTGTTAACATAGCAGTATCTTATGCAATTTCGTATCATTTTATTCTAGTGTATATTCATATCAGTTCCGATCATTCGCATTGATACAAGTTGGTATGGTCAGTGAACACAGCACGCCGCGCGCCGCACATAGGTACATCATTTCAGAACTTGCGGACGGAGATGGCGAAACGGAATCCTCCACACAATTATGGATCCGTTTTGTAATCCGATCGCTTAGAATGCTCTGGAAAATATAAATAGTATAGGCTATGTCCACACTATCAATATCCTATACGGTATTGTCGGTGAGACGAATAAAATCTTAGGCGACTTATGTGATGCAATGGCCAAATTGATGTTCAAAGGGTCAATACATTATCCCCAAAGGATGGGATTTGGATCCCCGTTAGACAGATAATTAAATGATGAGATTAAATTTCTCTTCTCGGTTTGGTTGCGTATGTATGTCTTTTGGTCTTTGAGTATTTTCCAAAGCATCCACCAACCAACCATATTACGCATCAGCTCGTTCACATATTGGGACAGGATTAATCTATTCGGCCTCACTATCTTCTATCAGGTAGCAAGAATACAATAAACGAATAAGTCACCAAATATGAACATATTTCACTATGTAATACGTGAATTATAAGAAAAGAATCTACTTGGCGTACGGAAAAGCGACATAGAAAGATGGTATCTTGCGTTCGTCACGCCTGACGTCGCTCTACATGGTAACCATTACATTCAGTGCAGTTAAAATTAAACTTAATGTGTTTCTACTTAGGACCGAAGATGTTACAGCATAAGTCATACAATCAGGGTGAAGGAGCTTCTTTAGTTAAAGTTAGCGGAACTTGGGCAGGAGCGGATGATATTTTTGGTTAATCAGAGTCGGCGTCAGGTCTATCCTGTCCAAAGTCACTTGGCTTTACCACTCGGCTAACTTCTGGATTATTCCTGTGGAGCAATGTTGTTATACAAAGAGAAAAATATTTCATTACAGTAATAGCTAATACTAAATGTGTAGTTGGTAAACATAGACAATCTAGAGTAATACCAAATGTGTAGTTGGTAAACATAGACAAAATAGAGGAATAGCTAATACTAAATGTGTAGTTGGTAAACATAGACAACGTAATACATTTAAGACTAAGTACTTTTTTCTTCCTCTATTCTCTCTTCGACAGCTCATCAGTGATTCAAGGCGTCCATGGCGACAACCATTTACCATTAAGTGCCTAGATGGCTTGTTTTCGCCTATTATCTTGTACCTTAAAATGTAACGGAATTTCTCTCGTTTTGATGACTTGTTGATGCTAATTTCTTTTAGGACTTCGGCTTCACTTCTTTATATTCATCATCATCATCAAGTTTGTTATTCTTCCATCAACCTTAAATAGTTTATTTGAAAATGAAAAATATAATTCGCAATAAAACGCTTATCACTAACAAATTTAGCTAAAAGTGAGCTTTAAGCTTATATTATCGAGATTTATTGCCGTCTGATCTGATTAAGGCTAACGGCAGGAAATAAACGAAGGTTTACAAGACACTTCCATAATCTCGACTTTATTGCGAGCTAAAGATAAAGTTAAGCCACCTATTCACCAGACTCGTGACACGTTCGAAGTAATGCGATGACAACGTAAAGGCTAGTATCTCTAAAGCTATGGCAGGGCTTAATTAGTAATAGTGACATTTGTTTGATTTGCTTTAGTTTCATACATTACTGTTGACTGTTATTGATACGATAATACTCACGAACCTTACTTTTTATTCATGGTCAAACATCTCGATAATATTATAGTGCGAAATAAGACTTAATTATTCGAGATATATTTTATTTTTCTGAGGTGAGCAAATTGATGGTAAGTAGTTTTTATCGGTCACGGATACATGTCATATTGTCATCATCGAAGCATTACCAGCGTAATACGAAGAGAAGAGAAACTAAGAGAGACAGCTTGCAAACTAAAAAGTAACATGCGAGCGGAAACACTGAGAAGATTTAAGATTTATTTTCTGTGTTTCTGTTCACTGGTAACAAAATAATTAATAATTATATACAAATTAAGGGCGTACAATCCAAGTTATAACTGTTTATCAGTATTATTATAAACATTGAAATACGTGTTCCATGAAAAAGTGAATAATGGCACTAAGTTTTTTAACACACGTAAAATTAATAAAGAAAAAAGTATTTTTAAAAAACGCACGAGGGTGCGTAAGTGATTACCCTATAGCAAGAGCCCACGACTGTCGCAATCGTTCATCATTGATATTTTTCGCCATGCAAAACCAAACACACAGTGAATAAGTATCTTTATAGTAACTTAACGCATCCTTAAGCTTCATTTTGATTCATATCTCTCACAGACAGAATGAAGATATCGTAATGAAACGTATGGTACAAACAATTAATTAGAGTATTCAATTTTAAAATTTTATTTTAGTCATTAAATAATTCATAATAGTATCACACCATACATACAAAAACATGAGTCACATCAGCACCCTAAGGACCATCTGGTTTATATGTAACATTTACTTTGTTAGGATTGACTTAAAGAGCAGGGTTTCTCTTTCTTCCTCTCATCAATCAGAAGGCATTGAGCACTCTCCATTATGCTGGTTCAATAGGAGCCGGTGAAGAGTTTCATGGCCAATACAAGTTTAGAAAGCCTGCAAATGGCTTAACGACTGTTATTTCACAACAACGAAGGACGTTGCTCGAGACATATTGCCGCTAGCGGTCATCCATACATTAACTGACCGCGCTCGCTTTTGCTGAATTCCGTCGATCACTTACGATCAACGTAAACCTTGGATTATGATAGATCGTTTCTTTTAAATATTAAACACAATTTATAAAGTCAAATCATTTTATTGTGGAAGGTGTTTTTTACAAACACTTTTAGAAAATCACACGATGTCATCTTCAACAAGCCCTACGATGAGTGGTCTTGGAAGAAGAAGTGGTACACTCCTAAGAAGATTTTTCCAACTCAAAGTTACAGGAAGCATTTAGATACTACTACTTATAACTAAATATCCGACTCATGCCCAAGCATTCTTGTCTTTAAAATATTCGTGTAATAATCTCATCAGTTTTATTTACTCTGTGTTACACAAAATTTGGCCTTATATTGTTATAAGAGGAAGATAATAGATATGTAATTTGATTCATGCAGTCGGAGTCAGATAAAAAACCTAGGTACGACTAGCGTGGGGTCAACGTCCTGGATCTCTGGTTCGTTCTCGCGTCGAATTGATTCTCTGATAGAAATTCCACTCGATTCGGAGCGAATTGGGTTAATCTTAATTTAAAAGCTCTTCAGATATTTCGTAATGACGCAGCGATGTCTAATATTTTTAGTTATTGAAGTTTCAATCATAAATATCTTGGTAGTTATCGTCTTTTGAACCTATAAGTTACACTTAACGTATATTTTGCGAAGTGCTAAGATATAGAAATGGTATATTAAAAAGAAGATACGTTTGGCGCAAGTCGTATGATTAATCTTTATTAGGTTTCCTGAGTATTTAAGTGCTAAAAACTTTATTTTGTGGTGTCGTTATTGTATCTTAGGCAATATATATTTATAGGCATATATAATATACACACATCAAAAAAGTCTAAGCAACAAGCAAAATTAACAGAAACTATAAGTTTTAATGATTACTTTCTTAA
>DWJN01000358.1:0-25297 GCA_018248895.1 Carystus phorcus
ATCTTACGTCTAATAACAGTTATAACAAACTTAAATAACATTACAATTGCCAACTAACTTAGGTAGAACTGGTTGTGATTGTTTATTGCCATGCATTCTTATCATTAATGTATTCATCTACATTATAGTACCCTTTATTTGTTTAATTAAAACAGTATGTCATCCTCAGTCGCTAAGTTTTTTTTATTCGATCGTTTTGTAATTCCCGAAATTTATATACGTCGTGGTCCACCTACACCGAGTTATAAGTAACGTGCCGTTATAGTGTTATTAGAGCTTATTGCAGCTTACCTGCCCATTATCCTTACTAATGCAATCATGTTGTGACGGACATCTTATCTTTATCCTGACATTGTTATTGTTGCTGAACTGACGATCCTTTTGTCTTCTCCAAATCTTGGTTGGTATTGAAAAAGTCGGAAACTGGTTCTCATAGTCGTTCACTTCCGTGTTTCTAATAGAGATTTAAGCGAAGCAAGCGTCCCTTAAGAGAAGCGAAGACTGTATATTGCAAGTGGAAGGATGTTGTGTCAGGAAAACTTTCAAGTTTTACTCATAAACATTATATTACTATAATTCTTTCTTATCTCTTCTTTCTTTTTTGGTAACAAATCAATGATGCCCTCGATGTTGCTTATATCCATGGCCACCGATGACCACCTTACCTTATGTAGCTCGTGAGCTTGTTTGTTGGGTAGAAATAAAAAACTTTGACATAAAAGTCTGCCCGATCGATAACAGGAGCAGACACCATTCGTCAAGTGCATCTACTTGTATCAATGAATTAATAGGTTAACTACATAAGCTACAGAGTCCTCAATAAATCTGCTTGCTACCACATTCTTACTTGAGGCAGCTGCAAAATGATCTCGTATTCTAGGATTTCTAGGTACTGGTTTGAGACCCAGTACCTTCTCCTATTATTCTTGTCGCCTCTTCTTTTTATGATAATGCCTTAGAAACCTAATGATGTGATAATGATGAGTGATGTCCCTGTTGATGACCACACACCATCAAGTTGTTTGTCTACTCATTTATCGGTTGTTTACATAAAACAGTGATTAATTATCTTTATATGCTTGATTATAGTTCTAACAATAATTGCCTCTTAGAATCGACTACCTACGGATTATTTTAGTCCGTTCCAGTTGCAGTGTATAAAAACTAAATAACCATTCGACTGTCCTTTCAGGTTGGCAATGCACTGGTAACATTCTAGTAGACAGAAGTCTATGAGTAAATCATCTTCCCCAGTCCGCTGTCCCTGTCAGTTTTTACTTTTTTGGTCGACCGAATTCAATAAAAGGAACCTTTTAATAAATTTTATAATAAAATATTTTACTTGTACTTTGCAAGTTTAGAGTCTTGATTGAAGTAAGAATCCTTCATTAATAATTTTAATTTACAAAATACATTTCTTAAATGGATACAATGTGTCTCGCGCTGTTTCTATAAGATATTATTATTATACATAATAAATATATTTATGGACGTGAAATGGCCTAGGACTGCATTTTTTCCATGGTAAGACAAATCGGACATAATAACATCATGTTTGTTGAAAGCTACAACACTTTGACATACTGAGCTAGAATGTATAAATATATTGTCTATAATAAATTAGGTCTTCATTTAGGTAAGAAATGTTACCAACGATGTAACTAATTACGTAATTAAGGAACTTGGCCGTCTGTTAGCGCGATTATGAAGCGAACTAATTAGAATTGTTTGTAGACTCGAAGACATTCGGCTGACTCCGTGTTTGCCTAATTAACTGTTTTGTTTATTTCTGATAAATCGTTTCTACGTATATAGATAAGGAGAAACGCTTCTTGGTCTGTTTAATTTAGGACTTCAATACGATATTATTCTTTGTTACATTATTCAATGTAAATGACTATAACCCGACGGCTTCGCAAATGCGGTAATTGAAATTATTTCACAGTTAATTAAAGTAATTTATTGAATAAAATACAGTTACTCATTAAATGCGTATATTTCCTATTGCATATTATGCGCATAGTGCACTGACAGACAGTCCTTGGGAATGTTATTTATATATTTAACAAGTTACATATAGGAATTTGAATAACAATTCATAATATAATTTGAGAAGTTTCTTTCGCCAATTATACTTTTGTTTCTAAGGCATTCATTATTAATCTAACGTAGTTAATACTAATACCACTGTTTACTACACTATCTAACTGCCTACTACTACGTAATAATCTAGATATATCTACCTAATCTATTGACAAAATAATACTTTGACATAACCTTCAAATTGACTGTACATATACATATGTACCTACGTATACAATTGTAACGGAATTTTGTTAGAAATTTTGACAAATCTAAACATGTTCGAGGTACAATCAATTTTCAAATTCTGAAGATCCAAATTGTTTTCTCAAAACATTTTCATAACTTGAAAAGTTTTATAACACATTTTCAGTAGTGTCAAGCTTAAAAAAGTACTGCCTGAGTTGAAGCAGTTTCAGTTTGACCGTTTATTTATACATCGCAATAAGCGAGTGTGGTAATACGTCACGTATTCATATTCATCGGAATAAGCGATCGTATGTAGGTATATGGAGAAAGCATCATGTTACCGCCGACATCGAACAAGCGTCCGCCATTAACAGTCGTCCGGTGTCAGGTTTGAGTGAGTTCTGCTTCGTGTACCAAGAGGTTTTAAACGTTTTCTAAAATAACAGGTTCTGGTACTATAATATAATCGTATAATATATTACCTTTTTGTATTATTAGCATATAAAAAAATCTTTTAACAGGGAAGAAAACCGCCTTCAAAAATAATAAAATATTTTGATGAGGGAAACTGTTTAGCAAGTGTTAGGTGTTAGTGTAGTTAGGTGCCTCTGGTCTAGATCAATAAAGAAGCTGGCAGCGACTTCCTAAACAGTTCCCTCATCAAATTATGTTATTCTATTTGAAGGCGGTATTCCTTTTTTGTTATAAGATTTTTATTTCATCTTTTTCTAGTGTGTCCATCGATTATGGAGGCGTGATGTTATGTCAATGGACAAAAGAAAAACTGTTTTCAATTAAATACGCCGTATTAAATGCGCATTACTAGGGATAACTCAAAAACTACTCGTCAGATGCCGCTCAAATTAATATGAGATCATGACATGCACCAGCTTTCGAATAAAACAGAATCATCTTAATTGGTACACACAGTAAAACTCACTTGAAGTCAGTTAATAATTCTAATGAATCAATCAAATCGTTTTCGGTTGGAGACGCTGGTTAGAAGTAGTTGATATAATTTAAAAGGTATAGAATTTGTATGTAATAATCATTATTATAACAACTTTAAACTATACCGCATTATCGGATTCGGGTCTTTTCTCAAAATGAAAAAGTACAAATAATCCACACGTTAGCCAAAATAAGGATTACTTAGCACAGACGAACATTATAACGAACTTCAAGATCCATCGCTTCCTTCTTGGTGGGCAACGCGTTGGTGACATCCTCAGTGTTGCTAATGTCCATGAGCGACGGTGATCAATTACTATAAGGTGACTCGTGTGCTGGCTTGTTCGCTAGTTATAAAACTTATACTAGGTACTTCTCCAATTATACTTTTATATGACTGATAGCAACATACGTTTTTCAACCTAGTCATCAATAACGTTTTTGTTACTGAAAAGTATTTGAAATTAATAAATAATTTTAGATTCTTTGATTGCTTGATCTCAAACACTAGCTAAAACACATTTTAAGATTGTAGCGACGGTCGAAGCTAACAAGTCTAATTAAAATGTGCCATAGGAAACAAAAAAAATTCAATTGGTATTATAAAGGTGACCGATCTAATCTTTTATTTAAGTATATATAATATGTATAATGAAAATTGTATGACTGGTACGTACTTATATTATTGGGAACATACTTAAATTATTTTATTAAATCATAATAATAACCTAACCTAAGTTGCAAGTTCAGCAGGGTTTGCGCAAAGTAATATCGTAAAAACGCCTAAGTTTTACATCACTGCCAACAAAGTTGTCGTAAAACTCGTATTAAAAATTGAGTAAATCCATTATAGATACACTGCATGATCCGTCAAGTACTTAGGTATTTCTCTTTTAAACTTTCAACATAACGTGTATACATTCCACGATAAAAATGACTAAGTACCGCTGAAACACTTAGGAGATTTCGAAATTTCCAGTGATCATTCAAACATATTCTGAGAAAGAGAGAGATAAACAAACATACTTACAAAAAAATAATAAAACAAAAGCTCGTCAGTAACTGTGGAACGAAAAAGAAATCAAATGCCAAATAGAGAAAATATCTGGTGTGTTTAGTTCCACATTGTCTTTCATTACCCTATTTATATAGATGTTTTAATGGTTTGAAATCATTGCTAGTTGCTTTGAAAAACTAACTAAATTAGGAAAATCCTTAACACAGATTCAGCTTTTGTTTTATTATGAGATTAAAGAAATATGTAAGAATAACGGTTAAAATCTGTAGATCAAAACTATAAGTATTAAATCCATTATGATAATGACATATTATAATTAAGTATCGGTTTGTAAGTCGTTAATGTGTTTACATACTCTTAATTTATATGTTTACAAAGTAATATAACCTTTGGTTTACTAATCGCTCTCAGATGTTAATGATATTTGTTATTTTTTACCAAAATTGTTTTGTTTTTTATACTTAATGACATCTATCACCGCTTTGGTCCATGAAACTGGTAAACAGCTAATTATTACCTTTATCCTTATAACACGAAGTAAAATACGTATTTTAGTAACTATTTAAACTATTATATTTAATTTCAATATTTATACCATATTTAAGTAAATATGTAGGTAAATATAATAAATATTAAAAGGTAAAGGTAAATATAGTTAATATATTTAACTTAAATAGTTGTAATGGTACATATGTATGTTGTATGTTAAATAATGGTAGACTTTTAATTTAAACTTTACGTTTAAAAATGTGTAATATATAACCTCTTTAATATGATAACTGATTTGTACGCCATAAAATGGCAAATGTGAGAGGCTTTAAAATGATACCATGATAATGTAACCACATTTTAACAAAAAATTTATTTTATTTCATTTCAATGTACGTAGGTACATTATTAACTTAATAGTGATTGTATCTCTAATGAAAAATATGGTTTGATTAACTTAACCGGAACAAATATTTATGTAACGGATATAAATGTTTATTTTAGTATAAGTCCAGGTTGTATGTTACACCACATTTGTCCCATCATAGACAAAATACCAACCTATAATTCTATTCTAGAAAAATTTGAATGTATCCGCGTTTGACTGACATAAAAAGTGTTGAAATAACAGTTGATACTTCAGACACAAAGATGATCCTTCTATCCATATTAATAATATAAATTCGGGAGTGTGTTTGTTTGTTCGATTGTCCGTTTCACACCAACACGGAGCAACGGATCAATATAATATTTATCGCGATAGTTAAAGGACTGTAGAGCGCAGTAGGCTTCTTTTTATCGCGGAGAAATATCTTACTTTCATGGGAAATATTTCAATCAAATTTATCAAATAAACGCATCATGACGTAAGAAGAGTATGACATTTTAAATTTGTTTGATCAAACACGCGTGATACAAACATGAATGCCATAATATTGAAAAATGTTATATTTATATTTATGTACACAAAGTAAAATACATACTGAAAAGAAGCGGGAGCGGGTCACTAGGAATCATATATACCTGATCCTATATCCTAGCTTACAACTAACCTAACCAAGCAATGCTTATGTTGAAACTAACAGTCTTAGAATGCCTACTAGTAAACGCATACTTTGTCCTCATTAGATACCTACCTATTTCCCTAATAAGAAAAATTAATGGCGGAATTCTACGCCTTTAAATAAAACACTGAGAAAACAGTTTCTATTAAACCTATCATTGTACCTATATCAAAATGTAGTTAATTGTAGTAAAAAATAATAATGAACAATAGTTCTATTAAGCTGAATCATTTTAAAAGTTATTAACAAACATTCATTTGTACAACACCACCGCCGCATTACCTACTCTACTTTATTGTACACCACTAAGCACATTAATATAGTAGATGTTCCAACATCCATTTTTAAAATAACCTTATTGTACTAAATAATAACAGCACTATAAGTAATATTATGTTATGCAGTAATAGTGTAATATTTAATTTTGGTGAAATATGAGATTTTTTTGCGGTCGGAGCGATACTTATTTCGTAGCAACAAAAAGTATCAATAGATATTCCAATTAATTTGTTTTTTCATACAATAGCCTTACTTTATTTATCAAATGTTGTTACCGCATGTAACATAACGGATCAGGATTGTGACAGATGAACTAAACTTTGTTACAACTTAACTTAGTTCTCATTAAGATTGGACGAATTCAATCAAAATGCATGTTTAAGGTTTTTATATAAGAAGCTATCTATCAACCTATATGATACGTAATTATAGATATGACGAATTAAACGTATTCATACCTGAAAATTAAATTGTTATTGTACATAATATATTAATAACTCATTTCCCGATACACTGCAGTGGAACAATTGTGAAAATTCAAAATTTTATCCTCACAACTAAAACATTACGTTAATTTCAAGACAATAGTCACACAAATATATGAACCACACGCTTATCTATCTCCGATTGGTTTCCGTTCCCACCCTGACAGTCGGATAGCCGCGTCGCTGAGCGATTATACTAGTATTCTGAATACAATCAGCAGACGCGACATTCAAAGCTCCACACAAGTACATATTCCGCCTAACGCACTTATGATTTCCATGTTTTTATCTTTGCGAGCTGCGGTATCGTTAGTGGCGGTGCGCGAGGTTCTGTGGGCGAGCGGGGGGCGAGCGGTGGGGGGGCTACGTGCGCGCGCACGGTGGGCGGGGCTACAGCGGCCCCGCCCCTCGCTCCCATGGTCGGCGATGGAGGGGAGCGCGGGCCCCCGTCCTCTATTTACTCTTTCAATCAGTGCGAGTGTTTGCCCCTGGCCGGCGTGCACGCGCGGGTGATGCGCTAGCCATGATCTCGCAGAAGCTGTCGTACGGCGACGTGCCGACGTCCGCGACGCTGTCCTCGCTGTCGCCGGGCCTGGCGCCGCCCTACGTCAATGGCATGGGCTGCATGCCCTCGCAGCCCTACCCGAATCTGTACTCCAACAACATGGTCGCGGGAAGTTCGTGCATGGGCTCCCCGGGCGTGGGCTACTCGCCGCCCAGCACCATGGCGTCCTGCATGGGCGGCGGCGGTGCGGTGCCGTACGGAGCCCTACCGCGGGAGCAGGAGGCCGCATCTCCGACCTCGGCGCTGCAGCGCGCCCGCAACGACAAGACTTACCGCAGATCCTACACGCACGCGAAGCCACCCTACTCCTACATCTCGCTCATCACCATGGCCATCCAGAACAACCCGTCACGGATGCTCACGCTCTCGGAGATCTACCAGTTCATCATGGACCTGTTTCCGTTCTACAGACAGAACCAACAGCGGTGGCAGAACTCGATCCGACACTCGCTGTCGTTCAACGACTGCTTCGTAAAGGTGCCACGGACGCCGGACAAGCCCGGCAAGGGCTCCTTCTGGACGCTGCATCCGGACAGCGGCAACATGTTTGAGAACGGTTGCTTCCTGCGTCGGCAGAAGCGATTCAAGGACGAGAAGAAGGAGTCGATACGGCAGGCGCAGAAGGCGTCGCACCCGCACGGCCACCACGGTGGCTCGCACGATAAGCGGGAGCATTCTCACGAGAAGAGCGGCGGCGGGCCCGGGGAGGAGAAGGAGATGCGCGACGAGCTGCTCGCCCAACTGCACGCCGCACCGGAGCTGTGCCTGCCGGAGCACACGCCGCTCGCGCTGGAGCATTACGCACAACTCAAGCAGGAGCCGACCGGGTACGCGCCCGCGCCGCATCCCTTCAGCATCACGCGACTCCTACCCGGCGCCGACACGAAAAGCGATTTGAAAATGTACGACGTCAATTACGGCTACGGACACGCGCCCGACAACTATTACCAGTCGCCGCTGTACCATCACCACCACGCGCACCCCCAGCCGCCCTTGTGACAGTACCCCCTGGCGTAGGCGCGCCCCGGCGTCCCTTGGCCGCACCCCAGCGCCCCCTGGCCGCGCCGGTAAGTGCCGTGCCGTGGCCCAACGCCCATGTTTCTTATTAAACTTAAGACTCTTCGTGAGCGTGATTTGTGTTCTTGTGATATAGGCGGCGTCCCTTGTAAATCGTTTGTGTAAATATTTGCTAAGAGTATGTGCGAGTTTTAGTAGGCAGATGTTGGCACGCGGGCGAGCCGCCAGGCGCCGCAGATAGGCCTAACTGAGCGCGGAATTCCCGCGGATGTGTCCTTTCCAGTCCCTCGGTCGTTCCTATACCAACTCTTATTGGAATACATTTATAATTCCGTTTGATTATGGTTAGGTTAAGCTATAATATTTTTATCTATAATTACATATTATAGATTACATATTAAAACAAAAATAACAGTAATCAACGTTGTTATAGAAATTAATTCGCAAAAGTTTATCGAAGACCACCAACATAAATAGGTACCTACTTATTTTCTTAACTAGAGCTTTGCCTATATTTTATAGCACCCGTTTCATAACGCATGTGATATAACGGGTGAACTAATCGCAGTAAATGCGATCGATATGATACGGTTATCGCTGTCGGTGATAAACAAAATGTTTGTTTGTTTGTGGGAGCGCGTTGAAATCTTTTGTTTGGGGCTAAGTAAACAAAAACACTGGCTCTATAATTGATTTATCTTGTCTCGTCATGGCCTAAGAATGATTTATACTGATTCGTACATATAACAAGATCAATCAGCTTTTAATCGACTACAAAAAAAGGAGGTCCTCAATTCGACTGTATTAAATATTTATATGTTTTTACGGGGTGTACCAATTTGATAATTATTTTTATATTCGAACGCTGGTACTCATCATATAGTTCCATTTAAATATGTGTAATATCTGAGTAGTTTTGAGATCATAATGGACAATTGACTTGATGCCTATGACTTCGGATATCGGAATATTTAATCCGATATATTTCACTGAAGTAGGTTTTTTGGTTGACAAAGCCATGAATATGTTGAGTGGTTCTTACAACCATAGTAAGTTAATTGCAATACGATTGTAGTTGAAGCTACGCAATTTTTTAAGGAAAAAGTGCTTCGATCGTTGAAGCACATTTTTGTTATATTGTAACTTGAATATTCAATTGTTATATAATGTACTCAAATGTACTATTCAAATTCTATTATAAATAATAAGTGTAATTGTGTATAAACCTTATATACTGACTCTTATATCCTCTTCGATTGACAACGAATTTACAACTGTTTAAATAATTTAAATTTATAGAATTCCTTTAATGTGGCCAACGGTTTTTTAATTTTCTTTCGTTTTTTGAAAATTGCAGCTTTTACTTTGTGTTTTGATCACAAGGCGATTCGTGATTATAGCAAAGTAACTTTATGGAATCATTACTTTAAAACTAATATTACTCTAATATTGTATTATTTTCGTTAAGAAGTGGAATTTCAAATAGGCCAGTGTCTATCTTTCTCAGTTAAAAATATGTTTAGATTTTGATTATAATTGTGCTAATATATTTGCTGTAGTTACTAATCGCCCTTTGATCAATATACGATTTAAGACAAAAATCGATGCAATTCAAAAAACAAAAGATCTTTTTTATATCGCGGGCTTTATGACAATTCAATTTAAACCTATTTATAAAACGGTTATTTCGTAGCATATACGTATAGTTATTATTCAATTAAAAAGAGTTGGTATAGGAATTTTCGTTAATGGTGACGTCATATCGTGGACCGATCAGTGCAATGTCGTTTGTGAAACAAATGTGTATAAAATAATTATAAATTAATTAAATAGATAGGTGAAATGGAATTACAGTCCTGTTGACCATCGCATTTAGGAGTGTAGATAAGTTTTGTAAATATAGACGTTAAGATAAATATATTATGACTTCTAAATAATGGTGTTTGGTGTAAGATAGGTACCTATCTACGCTTCT
Organism: Carystus phorcus; assembly: GCA_018248895.1. Classification (NCBI taxonomy): domain Eukaryota; kingdom Metazoa; phylum Arthropoda; class Insecta; order Lepidoptera; family Hesperiidae; genus Carystus; species Carystus phorcus. Next base: position 10,115 of record DWJN01000358.1, read on the forward strand.
CAACATTTCATTTAAATATATATTTATATGCAAGTTTCAATTTAGCAATTTAATAATATTTATAAATTGTTATATTTGGCAAACGTATAGTGTTTAAAGGATATATACTTTATATACAAAAATGAGCATAAATAATATAAACTAGGGACAACTTTAATAATATTATGATATACAGTTTTGGGTACATCACATGTTTTTATATCTTTTGTATTTTGAATTTAAAACAGACATCATATTTACTATAGACTTACTTCCATGAATATTACATACATTTTTTTTACATTAAACTTCATTTATCTAAAAGATTCTTCGATTAATAACAAATATTTTTACACTTAACACGCAAACATTTTAAAATAAACTTTAAAAAAGGTATCTCTGTAAAAGTATAGGTTCGTGTTTTAAATTTCATAGTAGGTATTTGTTAAATTTATTATTATTAATGGCTGTCTATGCTATAAAAATGATATTTGTCACGTTAAATTTAAACCTTATTGTTTTTATCGATTATTTCGCACGTATAAAGTATAATCCAAAAAACGGACACCACCAATTATAATTTAAATAAATAACTTTGCGGTCAAAATATCAAGAGTGACTTTTGAGAAGTACAAATCTTTTTAAAAAATCTTTGCCTTTTAGGTTTTTACCAATTACATATCCTTATGGATGTTTGCCTCAAAATATGAAGCCTTATATTTCAAGAGGAAAGTTTTTTTTAATATTACACAACTATATTTTATACACTAGATAAGTTTTTTTCTTTTTACTTCTTAACTATTTGATAAAGTATTTGATAATGCGGGAATCCTTGAATAATGCATAATTTACCTCAGAAACCTTGTGGATACCGACCTTTACACTTGTCAAGATCGCTACTTAACGCCACTACGGGTAAATTCATTTATCCATATGATCTACTGGTCTTATAGTTAACTAAAAACGAAAGGTTACAAACGATCATCTTTATACCGTAAAAACTAAACTTGCTTATTATTTTAAATGCTGAATGCTTAAGCCTATCACGTTAGAAAATTGATGTGTTTTGAAAATATACCAGACGTTTATCGTTGTAATTTTGTATTAAATATGATCACCAATTTAAATTTAATGGCTTCAAATTTTACCTACTTTTAAAGGCTATAATAACAATAAGCCTTATATTTAATTGGCATTGATTCAGATTTAACTCTATTAATCAGATTAAACATGGCCCATTGAGGCAAATGCCATAAACTTTTTCCTTCGTTTATCGATCGCTCAAATACGTATGATAATATTTATTCCGAAACTTATGTACCCTGAAATTAGTTGAAGCTATCTATCTAGGTACAAGGTAAAATAATATAATGTTAAAAAAATATTAACAAGTTACTCTTCCGTTTGATTATTTAAAAATAAATGTTGTATTTGAATATATAATTCATTATAGTACATTAAAAGAAATGAACACGTAAGTAATATTTACGTACAATTAATTTACCCTACGTTACAATAGCCAATGAGTTTACTGAATGTAGTCGTTTTTTATTCATGATTTCATGACATGTTTTTACTTGTTAGTTTAATTGGCAACAATTTTAAGTCGCACAGCAGTTTATTTCTTTCTATTTCTAGCTTACCGCTACTCGACAATTATCAGACAAGATCCTTAAAGTTTTGTCACTGATATTTGTGGGAATACGCAATAATATTTACAAAAAATATGTATTATTATGTAAAGTTTTATATAACCACTTACATATATACAGGAAGTTACACGAAAATAAATCTTAAAATAAATTGCTACGTAATAGGTATTCCATTTGTCGATCATGATATAAAGGTATCTCCATTTGTCGAAAAATAACTGATATAATTGCAAATGATTAATCAGAAACGTGTCTATTAAGTGTTAAAATTATAATTTAAATTACAAAACGTTTGAAAAATTAAATCATTTTAAATTGTACACATACAAGGGTTAATTAGGTACATTATTATTCATATTAGGTAGATTCACTCATTAAAGCTAGAAAAACAAATGTTCAGTCGAATGTTTGTATCAAGAATACATATTTGCCTTAATATACGTTTGCCAAATATAAATTAAGTAAGCGAACTTTATCACGAACAAAGATATTACTGCTAAATTTATTCTTGTAGCTATAAATACATATTAATGTCGTATTACTCGAATCTAGATAGGATACTTATAATATCATCTGTTAGTTTCAGAGTTAATAAAATAAGTTTACAAAAAATTACAGTGTTTTATTGATTATATATAAATAAATGTTTATGTATATTTGTATCTATTGGGTAAAAAAGTATATACTAATAAAACCAATTCTTATCCTATGAAATGAATTTAATAGATATTGATATATTACAATCATTGTTATGTATAATATTTTGTGTTTTTACATTATCAGTAAACTTCGTATAGGTTCTACTAATTTAGGTACTTAAAATACAAAACAAGAAATCAGTTATTTATTTCTTGTGGATTTTAATTTTCTTTGATTACGGACTATTTTGATAGAGTACTTCCAATATTTAGTCTCAACATCCAATTTTGTATACAATATAGTATCAGAATACATAAAGAAGAAAATAAATCCATTCGATTATTCTTACGAATTTATACTGCAATGATTAAAAATCATTTTCAATACATACTTCATGAAACCAGTTTCAAAATAGAACGTCATTTGCAACACGACAAACCAAGATTCATTTTTAAAAAAGGAACTTAATATTTTTTTAAATGTATTTAAATGTGAAATAAAAAGTGTCGATAGGGCTAGGAAGTAATTTAGGCGCTATTCTTAACCCTTTCTCAAACAAAGAGTGCGGTGTGTGGCACAATGTTGTAATTTGTCTAAAAACGACATAAAAGACTCATAGAACCACTTTTACTGCCGGATAATTTCACTTTTGTCGGCATTGCGCAACGCTGCCGACGGGTTATCTATAATAACCTCTATAAAACCATAAAATAACAAAAGGGTTAACACAGAGATGGTGTTAATTTGTTTTAAGAAATCAGCGAAACTGCACGAGAGTACAAGAACAAAAATGCAAACGTACCTACATGTTAGCCATTCACGAGGCGATGTTAATGCCTATAAATGGAATGTTAGTCATCACTAAATATATTTAAATTTACAGCCAACTGCTATTTTAGATAAAGCGATGATGATATCGCGTTCAACATGTTAAATTTATTTCGTAGTGGCCATAATCGTATTCAATATTTATAAAGCCAATAGGCCAAACAATTATAAAAGTTTGAAAGCTAGTCTTTATCCTATTAAATATTTGATAAGCCAATAGGCCAAGCCAATTACAGTAGTTTGAAAGCAAGTCCACATGCAACAAATACTCTTTGTATCATTAATGATAAGCATAATAAAACCAGCATAAATATTAATAATGATCTTATTTTATATTTAATGCTGAGTTTTGTACTTATTTTCTCTAATTTGTTTTTCATTTTATAGTGGCTTACAAATGCTATTTGGTATTATTGTATTTAATTATGTAGGTATTATTTATCTCAATTGGAAATATTGAAACTAACTACAGAGATTTCAGACTTCGATTTCATGTAATCGTTATTTACCGAGTTAATCTTGTTTTATTTTTCACCGTAATATAGCAGCCCCGTAAAAGGCTAAGAACGATTTTGACCGAACTTATTCAGTGCTATCTTGAGAATAAATCCTTTGTTTAAATGTTGCCATGGTAACGACGGTTGACGTCATTACAATCCGCCAAAATGGAGAAGCACACAATGAATTATTCGTAATAAACATTTTACGTATTATATTTTTAATTGGGTTACACGTTCATTCATTATTTATTCATAGTTATTCTGATAGTTTGATCCACACTGTTAGAGCAACTAATATACAATATCTAATACTAGTTTTTCTCCGCAGCTTTGCTTAAGAGTGGTGTCACAAAACATTTTCAAAAATATTTTTTACTATATCGCGTCTGATACTTGTAATTATTAGTTGAGGATTTTGGATATTGGCTAATGGATCAGAAGAGAATGAAAATAATGTTTAACTATTATTATTTAATGTGTACAACGTGGGAGTTGTACATATTTAAAAGATAAAAAGTAGCCTTTGTTAATTCATGTCTATAATTCGTTCAGTCGTTTTGGATTGAATAACCAAAATGTTATCAAATTTTCATATTTGCATAATAACTATAAGCTTTCGCAGATGGTATACTGCAATGTAAAAAATAACATTTTCCATGATCTAACTGTGAATCTAAACTCCCGAATCCACTTAAACACAAAAAAATTCATTAAAATCGATCCAACCGTTTAAGAGTTTAATGATACACACGAACCGAAGTATTATATATATAGATTAAAATTATCATGACAATAAGACGTAACCTGTTCCGTGTGAAAAAATACTCGATGACTCAATGAAAGACGGTCTATAGTTTTTTCTTATGGTGTATCTACGGCGTCGCGGGTGGTTTACAGCCACCATAAAACTAACCACTACAGTTGACCCACCGTGCCTTCCAACGTCTACACGGACACAGCTCCATTGATATATTTGTATCTAGTGATACGTCATCAACGACAAGATATGGTGTTAATATTAACGTATGGATCCGAGTGTCTTGTCTCAAATAAAATTGTTTATATTAATTTGATTTATAGGATTAGAAGATGTTAACATAAATATTACATTTTCTAGACATTTTACGCTATTATTATGTTATTTTGTTTGTTAATAAATTGATGTCGTTTTTAAGTTACATTTAGAAATGCTATTATAATATATGAATTTGGTTGGGTAATGCTGATTCATATTTTTATAGCATTTATATTATATTACAGTATGTATATTAAAGTTATTAAACATGTGAGATACAGGTACCTACTTATTTGCTTTTTATGATGAATACTAAAGCTATTTTTAAGGAAATTATGAACACCAATATCTATGCAAAATATTGGAATTGTATGACCACTATCTTTTTAATTGATTTCTAAAAACGAAGGAAGTTGGCTATTCAACTATAGCTTGATATGTGTATATAGCTTTTTTACTGGGTTTTCCGATATTTATGATTCTTTATATAAACAAAAGCTGATGCTGATTAGATCTTCATTTAAATTTGAGCGAAATTTGATAAGTAATTTTTGAGTTATCTATAATGCTTCGATGATGTTCTCATTTTAGTAGTTTTCAATGTCAATAATTATAATTATTAAAAAATTAAAAAGGAATTATAATGCTAATAATTATATTCAATAATCATGAATTATAGATTTAGTTTATTTTTATTTTTGATTTTTTTTAAGTCGATTCTTAATGTACCTAATGGTTGGTCGAACAGTGATGGAATAAAGGCTCATAATAGCAATGGAAACAAGTCACAGTGTGTGGGCGAATCGTTTTATTATTCCTTTATTTATTTCGTATGTCAATCCATTCAGCTTGTTACCGGGAGGCTACCGGGCTTCGGCCACCTCCTCAAAACACTGATAACGACCATTCAAAAACTTTACAAGTCATCAAATTCAATCACCAACCCGCGAGAAAGATAATAACAATTAACGTTAATCAAATCGACTCTATTACAAAGTATTAAGCGATACGGAAGGACATTTCGTATTTAGACATCGGTAAATATAAATTGGTTTTACCACGAGTTTTATAGTGAATCACTTGAGATTTTTTTACTTTTTTCGGTCCGTGGCCGGTGTTGTGTTTTCGTTTTGTCATGCTTTTTGTGTGTGCGTGTGATATTATGTCAGCGAGGCCTCGTGTCGACCTTTTGTATGTTTTGTACCGTGATAATAAAAATAAAACACTTTCTTTGTTACATGTAACGGTTGTGAGAATATTTCTCGCGGTTAGCATCTGTATGCAATTATTATTTTATTGTAAACTAGTTGACCTAGCAGCCGGTGTTTTGCAAAAATCACTAAATGTTAAGTGAAGCCCATAACAATATAATCCTGAAGACTGCATTCAAATCGGTTAAGCCGTTTCTAAGATTAGCGTGCACAAACATACAAACAAAATGAAAGAACACAGTTTTGGGTTCTCTTGAGTATATAAAGAGTACATACAATTATAATCATAATAATATTAATGATTTTAGGTTATAATTAATTCAAATGTTTAAGCAAACATTCAAATTATTAATTTATTAACTAATGCATTAAATATAAATCACGTCTGAGGAAAACGCATAGTATTGAGGAACGAATGTCGTTACCTTGCAACGTCTGTCAATACACAAGTGCTATTGAGCAAGTCAATTACTAAGATGATATGTTGCCAGCTCGGTATGAATGGTAACATACACGTTCGACTATTTAATCATTGATGCGAAATGTGTTGAGGACTACTTGTAGCTATTAACTAGTATGCCGTGTGTTATTCGGAATTGAAATCATGAATATATTACGAAAATGTCTGTCAATTTGCCGACAAACCGACGACCGACAAACATCAATATATTTCGAAAATGTCTGACACTGTACTTCTAAACGGTTGGGCCAATTATGATTAATTTTGTATTTTTTAGGAGGATTTCGATTAATTTTGTATTTTTTTGTTAGAAGTGGACTTCCCTTTTTACTTAGGGGTATGAAAAATAGATAGTAGCCGATTCTCAGACCTACTGAATATGGATATAAAATTTCATAAAAATCTATTAAGCCGTTTCGGAATAGTATGGCAACTAACATTGTGACACAAGAATTTTATATATAACATGATCTATAATTTATTTTACATATTAAAGACGCTATTAGGGGTAATATTATCCGCCGTTATCGGATACTACTCGTTTCTACTGTGCAAACGTTACGTTGGTAAACACGAAGAAAAAATCGCTTCGCATGCACTCCACCGATCCGAAGTTATCAAGAAATATTCGCTTGCTCCCTGAAAATGATGTGGCAAATTGACTGCGATATATCACTAGGAATTTACAGTTGCTTCGCCTGTGAAAAATAATCCGTAAGTCTATTAACGGTACCGACAAACTCGTAACAAGAAGATATTTTAACCGCATTAGCGAGCTTCGAAGATTCTAAAACTAAATAATTTATTTCTATTTTATATTTATATTTCATGTAGTGTACATAGTCTTTATTGTCGTAACCGGCGTGCAAAGTTTTTATAAAAAGGACGCATTTTATAATTCATAACGCATTATTATATATTTTTTGTAAGTATTCCATGTCATAAAATTATTATTTTGACACTACAGCAGTTGTAACATGTAACTTAAGTTAAATGTGCAATAAAACATTTCGGTTCATAAAATTAAAATAACTAAAAGAAATACATATGTTGGATGAAATTAAAATAAAAAAATGAATTAAAATTAATTATTATACATGTAATGATACTCCTTCCTCAAGTTTTATACCTTTTCAGTGTATGGCGGGATATCATTGCGATAAAAGATGCATAGTTTAAAAGTAAGTATAAAATCCACGATTATGCTATTAATGCAGTTTAGAAGTAAACTTCAATGACAAAGTGTTACTTGGAATATTTTAAATTATTATTACGATAATATACACTTCTTATTATGTTATTATAATATTATCATTCCAATATTCTGAAAGAAGTGTGAGGTTACGTTATACTTACAATATTTACTCTTCACCGAAACAAATTGTATATTTAACTTTAAATAAGCAACTATGTAACTATCTTTGTAAAGATATGCGTCATATCCGTTTATGATTTGGACTGCTTTCATTAAGTACTTACTCTAAAGCTATGTCATATGATCGTATAAGCAACCAGCTAATAGGTATGGATCCATCTTTATAATTAAACGGGGTTGGCTTCTATATTGATAACTGCATTAACGTGCCCTACCTACGGATGTATGAACCGTTTTAGTAGCAATGGGCAACAGCTTATGAAATTGCCTTTTTTTCTAGGGAGAATCATCGAAAAGTAAAAGTAATAGTATTAGTGGGCAGGTATTGGGGTCTCATGCATCGGTTTTTCATAGCCCTTACCCTATACTCTTTTAGGCTTATGTAAAAATTTCAAATATGTATATGTTAATATATGTATAAGATAAGTAAGGCTTATATCTACATATATATTAATACGTTAAGCAAAAACCCCTTTTTAGGTAAACAACAGTAACACAGGAGGAAGGAGGAGCGCAGTTAATATTTACATGGAGAAGAAGCGCATAAAGCAAATATTGTTATATAATATGAATTATCTTGACGACCCGCGTGGCGTAATGGTCACCACGCCGGACCGCCGTTCGAAGGGTCCTGGGTTCGATTCCCAGCGAGGCGGAAATTTGAATGATGAATTTAAATTTCTGTTCTCAGTCTGGGTGTGTGTAAACGTCTTTCTGTGTCGTCCATGGCACCCACGACACAGGGTATTCTAGTGTGGGGCTATGAGTGTGTGGCGTTATTTATTTATTTAAATTAGCAACATATTAAATTAATAATAATAAACATTACACACATTACCATTCATTTGGCACACACACGCAAATTTTACACATTTATTACGTTCATATTGTCAGCGTAAAGCGCTTTGACAATAAAATTGTATGACGAAATAATTAGAAGGTAGACTGGGTCTTTAGTTTGTTATACCCAAAAAATATCCTAACATTATCTATTCCGTCGATATTTCAAGATCACCCCTGTACCGATTGGGTGAGATTTAGTTCTATCGCGTCAGCGGCAGGCGACATACTATTGAAAACTATTTGCTGAACAAACACCATCCATCAGAGAACGGCACTTAGCCGTATTGCCGCTACCCTGCATCTGTTATCATAATATATTTTACATAATTCGTCAAACCTCGATAGTAGACATAATTTAGGTATGTTATTTAACCTTCACTTGATCCTGAAGAAACCTCTTTCTTATAAAGTTTATGTTATTTATCAAACTAGTCTTCCTATATTGAATGCGAATGCCGAGTTTGATTCACAAACAAAAAGATAATTAATGAAATCTTTTTAAAAAACAAATTATACCTATTTATAGAAGTGCTGTTCGACATAAATGGGTAAGTCTAGTCCGATCGATATAATTTTGTTACCAAAACGTTGCTAAATACGTCATTGCTCTATCTTCTACCATTTTAGAGTCTATAAAGGATAAAAAAATAGCTATTTATATAAAGATAGATTACATTAACCACAAATTACGCTGCAGATAACACATTTTAGAGAAGCAATTTAATAATTATTGTGAAGCTATAAAAACGGCATATACAGTCATTTTTTAATATAAGAATCAATGGAGAAGGTAATATTCTCCATCCAATTTATTAGTGGACGTATCTCATGTCGTCCACTCATGATTTATGAGACGTCGGCGGAATTGATCCACGGAAAACTTTCTATGACGTCACCTTTTCTTACAATAACGTTTTCACATCACGTGTTAAGTTGGAATATATATTATATAAATTTAATAGGAAAGAACAATTTATTTAATTGTGTTATTAATAATTAAATAGTTCAAAATACCTATAGACGCAGTACTTTTCTAGGTGTCCGTTGTTGTTCAATAAGTTTCACGTTGTTCAATGTCTTCTATATTGTGTAGAAAATATATATTTCCATTATATTATATTCTTTAATTAGAATAACATAATTTTTAAAAGATTCGAAAAATCTAATACTTTTAGGTATATGTTCCGTACAAAATAAATATTACAAAATAGGGTCACTAAACTACCTTAGGTATAGCATCCAACACCCATAGCTATGTCCAATGTTATACCAAGTCTTCTAAATACATCTTTTTCTTGTATTAGAAGAGAGGATAAGTTTTAATACATGTTATTATCTCTCCGTTAAGTTTTTCTGGCTATTTTACGCCTGACAAACGATTAGCCTAACCACACGGTAAGTGGTCATTATAGTTCATGGACGAGTAACACTAAAGATATGATCGATGCGTTGCTAGCCAAGAAAGAAGAGAATAGAAAATACTGGTTCTCAAGCCCCACTACATCTCCAAGCATCGTTTGGCGGCTGATCCAAGCAAGAGGATGGTAGCCAGACGGGCGTCACGGAAATAACTAGAGCCATAGTTTATAACTTATAAGTCTCTTACTTAAGTCAGAAACCTCATGACCTCCATGGAAATAACTAGAGCCATAGTTTATAACTTTCAAGTCTCTTACTTAAGTTAGAAATCTCATAACCTTCATAGAAATAACTATAACCAGAGCCATAGTTTATAACTTATAAGTCTCTTACTTAAGTCAGAAACCTCACGACCTTCATGGAAATAACTGAAGCTTATAACTTATACGTCTCTTACTTAGAGTCAGAAAACTCATGACAAAGGAAGCCTTGGGCTTGAATGTATATGGGTATCTACTTTCCTTCTGTTCTTTTTCATATACGGTAGTGAGTGATCGTGAAGTCTCGTGTCAAAGGAAGCCTTGGGCCTGAATGTCTGTAGATATCTACTTTCCTTCTTTGTTCTTTTTCTATAAATGTCCATCTGCGGCGGTGACCGAATCATGTTGGGTTATCTGACTTTAATAAGTAAAAATATATTACAATACTTGCACTTTACTCAACTCAATTTTTAATATAAACTACCTTTTACAACTATCAGTATAATTTTTCCTTCGCTAGCTTGTGTACCGAGTGTTCTTATATTAGACGATATAATTGATCGCTCTATTTACTCTGCGAAGGTTTCACAGTAATTGGCAAGGTTGTGTATACGCTGTATCGTGTATGTCTGTTTACGAACTGTCTAATTGTCCACTCAATCATACCACTTAAGCTTCGGACGATCGCTGCAGCGAAGTGCATTGACCTTAACGGCCGCCATTTTGTGTTATTCAAAATATTGTGTCACAAGTTCAGAAATTGAATTTAAGAATATTTCCTTTGACGTAAATTGACTAAGGAATTTATTAACTTATTGACATAATTTGTAACATAGTTATTATAACCAAACATAAAATATTATTTACCTTTCAAAATAGGATTTTCGTATTTTGGCCTATCCTATGTTATAACAAATATTCACACGGCTAAACGTAGGAAACAATGTCCACGTAACTAATATTCAAATTATTATTAAACAAACAAACAAGTACCTTCCACCCAAACAATTGTTAGGCCATTGTACGCGCTGGATCATAGTTAATTGATTGAGTACCTACAACTTATCACAGTTTGATGTCTCGAATGACTTAAGACATCATTCGGTTGCTTTTTCAACAAACAGTACAACATCTAAATTCAATATTTGAACTATTTATTAGTGTTGATCGAACACCTACTCGAAATGTAGCAAATCATCAAAACAAAGCCTATATTTACTATTGACAGTCAAACATTAAAATTTGAATCGATAACGTTCGCAAACAGTATGATAACGATGGCTTCTTTGATACCGCATATTTCCGTTCCGAGTCATTACTGATTGTAAAGGTGTAGGTTGAGTAACAGTCGTGTGTTGAGGAAATGTTAAAAGCTTGAGTAAGAACGGTACGTGTACGGGTGCTAAATACATTACATGCGGTTACTAAGAAATCGTCGACAAAAAACTGACGTTTACGACGCGGGCGCCGAGACGGCCATGTCACCTTGATCGCTTAAGTAATCCGTTCTACGTAGATAGGTTCTTAGATACTTTTTGAATAATAGTCACTGACTGTCACTAACTGTTACTGTTTAAAAGTGTTCTGGAATTCTTAGTCTGTGTCTCCTTTTTATACGGCACCTTTCTGAAATGATGATGGATGCAAAATATTTCACGTTCATAAATATATAGTTTCCATATCTGCCAACGCGTACTGGAGCAGCGTGGTTTAGACGGGGAGATGGAGAAATATGCGTGCCCTGTTGGTATTAATAGATTGAAGCACTGGAAAGACCTAAGTACATATGTATCTTATATTGATAGAAATAGACGTAGATTCAATTTGTTATCATTATTTTCACATTTATATGAGCAAATTACCGTCGGTATTCGGTAGACATTCTGTACTCTTATCGTGTTCTTATATTGAATATGTATAGTTTTATTGCCGTAAAATTTATAAATTAAATTCTTAATCTAAACGAATGTCGAATCAATTTAAACACGCATAAAAATTAAACCAATCGAAGGATTCAGTGATATATTCGCGAATAGTATATTTACATATATAGATGTTTATAGTTATGTAATTTTGACCTATCTTTAACTGGATTAGCACATTAAAGAGTAATGTCAGTTAGAGGTAACGCGTTCACTTTTTATCATCTCGCTTCTGTCGTATTTGCTCATTGTCGCGATATCAGCGTGGGGTCAGTATCGATTCTCGGCGCGGCCGTTATCGAATAGTCGATATTTTTGTTTGCACAGCCCCATCAATGAGAGAGGCTCGAGTGTATCTTGCGTATTTGAGCAATAACTTGTTTGATAATGCTTTACAGTGCTTGCACTGTGATTAGTCCCGCCTCTCTAGATTGCGTTTGTGATTTTTTTGTTTTATCTATTAGAACTCAATTGCGGCTGATTTTCAACGTTAACTACAGCAAATGTTTGTTTTGACAATCATGAGTGACGTGTGTGTAACAAGTCAATACCGTTTTTTGGCTAATTTTAATGCAATCAATAACACAAGATTTGTTTGGATGCTTCTAGTAACACTTAAATACCATAATAATTATTTTATACTAATATATTAATTGAAGAATGATCCGTAGAAATTATCCCGCATCCCGTCCCCTAATTTATACGGCATAATCCAACCGAATCGGACCGCAATGAGAAATCCCGAACAAGCCGTATCTTCTTACCGTAGCACTTACCGCATTTGGGTCCCATGTAATAAAATACTAACCTCCGACGATGTAATATAAAAGCCGATCGCATTAGCTAAAGGAGCCATTATTAAAAAGTATCGAGTTTCCGAACGCAGTCGCCCCGGCGGCCAATCAGGGGCGACAGTTAGCGCGGCGGCCAATCGCAGTGCGCCCTGTTTTCTTTTTTATTGTAGATCCAGTTAATGGATTGTTCTTCATTTTGATTTATGTGTTGTTCCGTTTTTTGTTGCTCTGTTGTTTGTGACTACTGTTGCATCTGTATAAATAATTAGAAACATCACGTTTCTACGATCAAAAATATTTCATAACAATGAACGTAATTTAAACCCAATATCTCTTAACGAATCAATTTTATTGTAGAATAGTAGACATATACTAGGTCTCAAGGATATTTCCTGTACGATAATACGTGACATTTGTTTAAATGTTTCACAAGTACTTGTTTATGAATATATGCTCATTAATTTGTCCAAGAAACATCAGTTACTAATTTCAACGACTTAGTATTGTTTATTTAAGATATTTTCCGAGTTGCTATTCTATTTGTTGGTACCGACCTTATTCTTAGACCTATATGAACATAAAGATACTAGAAGAATCACTTGCCATGTTTTAATATTAATAATCTAATTTCTACTCATAATTCAACTGCGGGTGCGGTCGTTACCTGGATGAATGACTGCTAGTGACAAACATACATATATTGAGCGTTTCCGTGCTTCGGAAGGCACCTTAAATCGTTGAACAAATAAGCATCGGTGATTCTTTTATTTGAATGATTTTGTGTAACGAAGGTCTCCATTACAATCCTGCAAAATTTAGTGGTAGTATGTTGTGCTGCGATTGATAAACAATTTAATATACTTAGTCGGCTTATATCCTCTTTCATCACACATTCGTGAACTATTATTATCGTAATTCCGATATTTAGACAAATCCGCCATTAGTATACAAGATTTTATAGCTAAACTAGGTGATTCAGAAGATGTTATCCTGCAACAATAATAAACATTTTATATCAAATGGAATCTAAAATATTCTTTGATACAGCCACAGATAAAAAATGATCAAAATTAATCCAATATTTTAGAAACAGTTGGAGTGACGTACCTATACACTAACAGAAGAATTATATGTATAAATACTAGCAGATTTTGTAGATGTTATGTTGCTACATAAAATAAAACAATTGTTACGAATTGACTTTTTGAAACGATATCTTTATATGGCCAGAATAAGAAGACTCTTTTCCCGTGTGCCAACAAGTAGTGACGAAAGCTGATATTGAACTGTATTTTTTTTTGTAACTTTAAATTTCTACCATAGAGCAGTTCAATACTAGGTTCGCCGCTGCTTTATATTGGATTGAACTATCAATGTAAACCATTCTCGACTTTATTATAACAAAAATCATCACAATCGGTTTACCCGTTTAGAAGGAGTTCAATGACGTACGTACAGAAGATACATATTTATTTAGTAATTTATTTATTCATATGCTAATCCAACAGCGTTTACATAAATTGATTTCTGAGACTTAATTTACATAATAATATTCTAAGGTCAAAAACGGATTACACAAAAAAAATTAAAACTATATGATCAGTTGCTTTTTAACATCTACGTATAAGTGTGTGTGCTTCGTCGTGACATAATACAAATAATCACCATTATTTAGTGTAATCGTTTGATTTCTTTTTTCACTTGATTTGATGTTAAATTAAATATGTCTAGAGAATATTTATTGTTGTAATTGCAAACGGTACGTAAATATATAGCTGAATTATTGCCCGAAGCGGGTTACAGATATTATTTTCCAAACATAGATACAAGTGGCTGGACGTATCTAGCGCGGCAGAACAAGTACATCCATGTTAATGGTAGCAGACATGCGCAGTGGACTCAGTCAATACTACACGCCTGCAACGGATACAAGGCTTGGATGGTAATGCTATGAATTTGTTGACGAATACACCGTTTTCTTACTAAAACAGTATAAGGTATATCGTATAAGGACCAGTATAAGTAAACAAGAAAGAATCTAAGAATCATTTTAACACTGACATAAGATAATTTACTTTCGATTAATTAACAATAATAATAAAAATAATAAAAATTTCTTTATTTGCTCTCACATCTTAACGCTAGTATACATCAAACACTAACATTAACACGAGTACATATTTAATCATTTTGTTTTATATAAAACTAGTTGACCCAGCAGACGTTGTTTTGCAACATATGTAGCCAATTTAAATGATAAAACTGCACGAAATGTTAAGTGAAGCCCATCGCAATTATAATCCTGAAAACTGCATTCAAATCGGATAAGCCGTTTCTGAGATTAAC